>JAZGTJ010014575.1:0-14037 GCA_036877575.1 Botia almorhae
TTTCCTCAATGTGAAAACATAGATCTCAGAACCATACGGTCACTTCTGGAAATGGTTCAAATATGCCAAAGATGCTGGAAAACTGAAGAATCTGCAAGACCTGAAGGATTTTTCTGAAAAACAGAAGCTCAATTTAACTGTTCAGAACAAACAAGGCACTTATGAACAACCATCACAGCACACAAAACATTCATAAATCATCCAGGTAACCACACACAGTATTAAGAACCAAGGGTGCCCAAACATTTGCACAGGGCCATTTTAATAATTTCAGCCATATTTTTTTCTTGAGGAGTATATGTAAAAATTGTATGTAAAATATGTCACTCAGGACAGTACTTAATAAAAAAATAACATGCTTTGGTATGATAACTCTTATTTTGTTGAAATTATTCACATTTTCACAGATTCTACAAGGGGTGCCTAAACTTTTGCATACCACTGTATGTATAATACAAATTGTACTTTTGATCAGTTTCTCAAACAAAGCTATTGTATGTTCTTAACTTTTTTGTTTCATTCTTTTAGGAGTTTGACATAAATAAAGCATTAATGTTCCATATTTTTGTGTGTTCCATGGAAAACAAAAGAATGTCACAAGTTTGAAATGAGATTAGGGTGTGTAAATGATGAAAGAATAATACATACTTTAAGGTCTGGAGCTGGTTCACTGTAACCCTAGAAACGGAAATGACATTGTTTTTTGCATAATTTGCAGGTTAAATATCTCTTGGAAACTGTGGTTTCATTATTGCAAAGCTGATAGATGATCTTTCAATTCTTGTTCATCATTTTACATTGTATATATTGATACAAAGTTGAAACAGTTAAAAAAAATTAGCTCTGTAGCAAGTGAACCTTGTCACGTTTGTTTGTGTTTCTTTTTCTGTGATGTCTTGCAGTTGCCTTATGAGCTACAGGACATGGTAAACAAGCACATGAAGAGTAGTTTGCCTAACAAGACTCAGGGAGCTCAGGCCCAGGACCCTGACACTCTCAGCCTGACTCCTGCAGATGTGGTGCCCACTTCGGTCATTGCTCGTGTTCTTGAGAAGCCAGAGCCCCTGGTGCTTAACTCAGCCCAGTCCAGCAGCATTGTGGGTCGACCAGTGGCTGAGGATGTGTTTGTACACGTGGACATGACAGCGCCCCAAGGTGACAGTGGAGGGCGTGAGAACGGGGGACCCGTTCATGGCAGGCCTCCTGGTTCTGACCAGCAGCATGTGAATGGCATGAGCCAAGGCAGTCTGGATGGTCAAGTAGGTGAAGATGGTGCATCTCCTTCCTTTGAGAAGCTTAATCCTTACCCAGCTCCAACACCCCCACACCCACTTTACCCTGGTCGCAAAGTAATCGAGTTCTCTTCCGATGACAAAGTGAAAATCCCCAAGAACAGTCCATTGCCTAATTGCACGTATGCTACTCGTCAGGCTATTTCTCTCAGTCTTGTGCAGAATGAGGAGGAAGCAGCCGAGCGCCAACGCACTGTGCCCAATAGCCCTGCTGTATCTGATGGGGGCTGGCGGTCTGGGACATCTTCATCGTCTGGTGGAGGACATGCCTCTCACCAACGAACGCCTCCACAGATGGATGCCACAGACACTCTGTCCAGTCACTCTAGCCCCTTTAGCAGTCCTCCTCAGCCCCCAAGCGCCTTTGCCAGCTCAGGTAGTTCAGAGGAAGACCTGTTGGCCAATTGGCAGCGCATGTTTGTAGAAAAAATGGCACCATCCACGGAGGGCACGCTTGTGAACCGCACATCCTTCAGCAGCGAGACAGTTAAAGATCTTCAAAGAAGTCGCAATGGAAAATCAGTAGGGGTAGGGGTACTTAGAGGTGCTTACTCTGATGGCGAAGAAGGATCTTCAGCCCAAAGCTGGACGGCAAGTAGAGAGTCCAGTTTAGATACAGACACCAGCAGCATGGCAGACCTCCGGGTGAAGAAGATGCAGTATGGTGGTGACTATTCTCAAGAAGAGGGTGAACGTTTACTGATGGCCCTTGATCCACTTGACAATGATGGTGCTAGTGGTGACACCATGGTCACCATAGAAAGCAGTCCAGCCTCCGCAAAACATCAGGAGTTTTCTGAAGATGCCCATTCAGCAGGAAGTTCTGCTGAGGAACGAGATATCCTGCCCCAGGACTTCCCTGCCATTGGTTCAAGGGTCCTAGCTGCCCTTGAAGATTATGCAGACAAGTCCTCTCGAACTAGTTCTTCCCGACCTCTGAAGAGCCCCAAGAGGATGGGGGTTCATCACTTGCACCGCAAAGACAGCCTTACCAGAGCCCAAGAGCATGGAAACTTACTGGACTAGACTTCCAAGCTCACTCTTCTCTTGTTCTTTACCTTGAGTGCTTTTCATCTTTCTGGCAATCACTGTCCTAGCAGCACACAAGAGAAATGGATCTGACCAGCATTGCTGTAGCCATCCATTGTGCTGCTGTCACTAGAGCATCATTGTAACTCTTCTGTCATTCCTCTGAGACACAAAGCTCTCTTTTCTGTGGGTATTGATAGAATCCAAGGTTAAGTACTGCAAGTCCGCTTCAAACTAGTGAGTGGCATCCCAGATCAAAATACACTGCTTCAGGGATTGTACAAGAATGTCATGGTCTGATTTAAGGTGACAGTCACTCCAAGACTCTCTGTCTCTGTTGGTGTGACATGATTGAGCAGGTGACAGCAGGACATAGCCATACAATTATACCTGAAAGAGACAAGCATTAGGATTGATCCATGTGGCATTGCATGGACATGGAACACCTTAAGATGTATGTTTTACTTTGCCCATTGGATGAGATTTTTCTACCAGATATGGTTTATATCCAGTATCCCAGTTCCTTGATTTCCGGACATTGGGATGGCACCAAATGGCCACAACTTTGCAGATACCACCGTCAAATAGTCTGCAGGCTTAAGCAGCCTAAACAGATTCTCTTGTCAATTTTCAGTGCCTAACCCTTGCTTTGACAAGAGGGGACTTACCATCACCCTTTAAAAAAACATCTTGTTCCTTTAGTCTGCTTTTAGTCATCATGAACTGAGAGGATCCTTTTCCTCCAATTTTATGACAGTTACCTCTCTTATTCGATCTGCCACTGTATTTCAGCACCCATCTTAAAGACAGCTTTTTTACTTTAGTAAACAATATGAATTACAAAAGGATTTTGGTTTTACTGTACTGATATTTTGTTTTAATGATAAAGTACTTTGATATACTTCCTGAGTTTTATTCACATTTGTTTCATTTGACTAATATTTAAAATTACTTTTGATTTTAGGTAAATATTTTAGAGTTTTTGTGTATTTATTTGTGTCTTTTGTTGGTTGAGTTTAAACTGTCTTGCTGTTCCACCTAAAGATGTTAGGCACTTGCATAAATGTATTAGGAGGGCAACTGTTGCTGAATATTATCATCAGTTAAATGGAAAAGTATACAAACCCTGACATTATTACACATTAGTAGGTATTCTATTGGAATGCATTCAAATTAAACCCAAGCAGTGCTGTATTTGACTTTTTAAATTATGTGCGGCTGTCAACAAATAATTTTCAGTCATAGTTTCAGAGATCAGTATTTAACAGTAAGAAAACATTGTGCAAGTAAGGCTGAAATTTTGGGATGTTTCATTGGTATTTCATGTACTCCAATATTGGGGTGTATTAATGTGTCTTCTCGCTGCTGATGGCACGATGGCACATTTAGGGGCGTATTAATATTTGAACAAACTATGCATATAATGATGCTTAAAAAACACAAAAACTACATAGCCAACATAGCCAAGCATTCTGTCTGTAATTGTAAATTTACTATTAAAGAATGTTGCATACATTGGAAAATAATGAGATAAAAAGTAGTGATTTTGGCCAAAAGCATTTTTAAAAATGGCACTGACACAAACGTGTCATTAAACATGTTATTAAGGTGGTTTTTGTTTGTTTGGTCTTGAAACCCTGATTTCGAGGAATGCCATGTTTGGATCATAATGAATGTAATCATTTTTATGTAGCATAATTTTCCTCATTTTTCTTTAATTAATCGTACCTTTGGTGTGTATTTCAAGGGGAAAGTTCATCCCACCGTCATTTGATGTGTTTTTGTGCGTGTATTTTTTGTGCAGAAATCTGTTCTTGATTTTGAGTGATCAGTTTATCCAACAGATACTTTATACAGACTTTATACAGTACTGAGTAATACTGTCTTACAATTCAGTCATGTCATTTAATTTCAAGCCTTGTTCAACTAGCAATTCAATGTTTGTATGACTTTCATCAGCTTTTTTTTTAACTAAGTTTCAGATGCAACCACGGAAGCATTTTTTTTGTTTTTAGATATGATTAAACTTTATACTGCCTTTGTAAGTGCTGTTTCCTTTATGCTTTTATTTAGTTAGCTGTTTTTCCTGCTATGTTTTATTCTCACAACCTCTCACTAGCCAGTCCCATGACATACTTCAGCTGGTATTTATTTTAAAAATCATTTCCATGTATGTGATATGCAAGTATTCATATGTGTATTCTTCTTAGGTTGTTTTTTTTATTAATGGACATATCAGAAGATACAACAGTATGTATTAGGGTTTACTGGTATTCTTGAAACATCAAACTTCTGTAAAATGCTTGCTGTATTTATTCAACCTATATATTCACCGCATTGCTGGGTTTCAACAAAATGACTTGCCTTGGAAAAAAAACAGCTATATGTTTTTCACTGTGGGGCAGAAGGGCTCCCATAGCCACATTTTTTTGGCTTACACTTTGGTCTTGGTATGTAGTACCAATCTTCCATTACAATATATGAGGGTACCACTAATAGCCCATGATTAATTGAAGTGTAACTACCCACCCTGCTGAATAATTAATATTTGATCATGTTCTAAAATAGCTCTGTGATGCATTATAGAGATAGAGTACAGCCTGTCAAGGTCTTGCATGTGGAAATGGACACCTTTAATATTTCAAAGTCTCATCAAGTGATACACAGGTTGTGCAAATAAAAAGGAAAATAATAGCTAGGATGTGCCAGTATCGAATACACTGAGAATGTATACAAAATGTATAACAAGCTTTTTCTTCTGGTCTCCAGCAACTTTAATAACACTGATTTAATCGCACACATCAGAGATGGGCACATCTCTTCAATTCAAGGTGACCCTTGTGATGCTGCACACAAGTCAGGCAAAACATTTACTAAAAAATCAAAATTAAAAAATAAAATTACAAATTAAAAGATAAAAAATGTCAAGGTTGTCCTTTAAATAAACCCTAGTTTCTTACTCGCCCAAAGTTGATGGAAAAACAGACTTTTGTTGTCTTCTCTTTGACCTTTTTCTCTTGAAAATGTGTTTTTATCAGAAGGCCAACTTTCATGTATCTATCATCAATGTCAAACCTCAAAAACTGAGTCCTAAATTAGCTTTTTAGATGTCAACATGAAATCAGAACTGCCCCTGTTTACTTTCCCAATATACATTTCTGGTTTTGTTGTGTATTATTCATCAAAGCAGGTTAATACAAATAAAATGTCATACAGGCTGTTAGAAAATGTAACCGATAGCCATAAAACTTTAGGTGTGCAGCAAACTTTTTCAAGTCTGATGATAAAACAGCCACTTTTCACAATTAAAACAGTCTTGCCCTACAATTTCAACTCAAAATGCTGTTTCACTCTGAAAGGTATTAAGTTGCAAATGCTTTTTCATGTTGACAATTTGAGTCCTTGAAATGATGTAAGAATTCTGCATACTGCCTTGTTTTCTTTACTGTTTATTGTGTTTAATTTGCATTGGTCAAGTTTTACCTGGTCTTACTGTCCTGATGCATTAATATAGTGGTAAAATGTCAAATGAATATAAGGGTGCTGCAAAATACAAAATTTCAAATGTGGATAATTTCTTTTTTTGGGTTGTCAGTTGTGTTTTTAGTGCACATTCTACAAACTGTCTACCAGTCTTACAATGTCTAACTGTTGGAATATGGTGCTTTTTCCATGTCATTTGTTCCTTTGATTTTTTTTTCTCCCTCATACCGTTTTGATTCGGCTATTTTTTTTGACAATTTCTTTTGAATTTTACTTAAAGCTTTCATGGTTGTGTCGATGTACCATGCACATTTTTCCCTTCCAAAAACTGCTTATAACTGGACTAATTTTATTTTCTGAATTTGTAAACTGATGTATATTTTAAATCAAATAAAGCTATTTTAAACTTAATAATTTTGAACTGTACACTTAATGTACACTTCATAGTGTTACCTGAAGGCACTACTTTGATAGATTGTATTCTACTTTTGATGGGCCATGTGACATGACTGTGGCCACTGAAGGACATTGCTAGTGTAAGAGTCCCACTGGTGATCAGAAGGGTAAATTGTTGCTGACAAGTGGGTAGGGTAAAAGCACAGTAACCATGCCCACAGTTGCCCATTGTAATTGTCTACTTCTTGTACTAATTAGGGTCGATAGAGCACATTACCAAAAAAAGCTAGAGCTGTATAGTTTTGTGTTTGACAATTTTCAGCATGATTGCTTATATTAGCTCTCTCTCTGACTTGTAAGTAAACACCCTTTTTGTTGTTTTTCAAAAAACATTACAAAATCTGCATTGTTCACACTACAGGTTTACAAAACAGTCTGCCTTCAAATATACTATTAGGGTCAAACTAAGATGCTCAGGAATAAACTTCATCTTATTTTGTTGGATCCCTACTTTCCTTTTTAGCTACATCTGTACGGGAGTCAGTCTTCCAGTATCAAAAAAGTATTATCTTAAATATTCGATATTGCCTTCGATAAAAGTGTGGGTGTTGCTTGTTCATGTATTCATCTAATATCAAAAACTTAATTTTCTGAAGGTACTTTTTATTAAATGATGTTTTTGGGCTGTGGAGGAAGTTCTGAGATTTTGTAGTTACAGTGCTTTCATGGAAGATTCAACTCATTTCAACAGTTGAAGGACAATTCGATTTTTCATGATATGATTACTTTGAAAAATAAAATGGCTACTAAGTAATTGAAATTTCATTGTTGGCCATTTTAATCCTACTCAGAAACTTTGTTTGCAGATGATTCTAGACTCCTTCAGCACTTCTGTGTATTGCCTGGCTGTATTTCATTTTAGGTTCATCCTGAGTTTTTATGTAAAGTTTAGACTAATGAGTATTTCATCATGTTGAGTTCTTTGTCCTGTCAGGAGGGAGAGAACAGAGTGAATAGGATTCATTACAGCATTACCCACTGGAAAATTGGCTGTCCATTTGTCTCCGTCTTTTAGCAGCTTGGTAGATTGATCACAGACCTTTCATTAATTATAGACAATGATCTCCATACTTTATTATTTGCCTTTCCTGACAGCTGCTGTATTAGAGAGCAGATAGACATAGGTACTGGGTTTCCATTTCCGCATTTGATCCCTGCCAGGAACAGAGAGCTGCTTAGTCAAAGTCATGAAAGGAAACAGTAGCTGTCATAGTACTTGAGTGGGGTCAGGCACCTTTTTAAGTGCTAATGCCACGTCAGGCACGGTTTTTTTAACCGATTAACTGTAAACATTGTAGTCCAGATGTGTGCATTAGTCGAGATTGTCTTTGTCTACTGATTCTGAATAATGTTTTAAATATATTTGTATTATATAGCATTTTAAAATATTGACTAAACATACAGCTCATGGTTTTCTATTAGGACAGCCATTATTGTGTTTTACCAAGAAGGATATACCTGCTGAGGTATCTCATTTTGATTTTAATCTGCTTGCATAAACTTGGTGGGAATAAACAATGCCTCACTGATAATTCTTGTAGTTAGTATGGAAAATTTAGTGAATCTTCCAAATGAGTTTATAAATGAAAATTAATTATAAATTAACTATAAATAAAAATCTGTAAATAATGTTTTTGTCGAGTGTCATGATAGACATGTCGGTTTGCTCCAGAGGAAAGTCCTGCTGATAAAGTGGGCAGTGCTGGAGTCAGGCCACTAACACTGAGACTTAAGGCAGAGGCTACTGGATTTGGAACACAACTCAGAAAGCAAAGCCAAACTCATACCACAACACTACAGTGGCAAAGAAACTAAAAATGAAGGAAACAAAACACAGCAACATAACAGTCATAAAGAAACAAGACATGCACAACCACCAATGAAACGACGCATGTGAAAGTGTATATAAGAGCACAAGGTGAACAAGAACCACTGAGCAATAAACAAACAAGACTAAAAACAATGAGCCAATAAAAATGAAAACCTGAACAATTAGCCACCAGCCAAAACAACCTGCAAAGGACAAAACCTGGCAAACCTAAACCAATCCAGACAAGAGACCAGAATCCAAAGACTTGTTTTTGCCTCATCTTCAGTGTACTTTAAACAACTGCATTACAATGTCTCGTAAACAACATTATATAAAAATACTTAGTAGTCAATATAATAAAAAGTCAAATATAAAGTAGTAAAAAATATTGCTGATATTATTTTTGAAATTTGTATACTTATTATATATATTTACCTTATTTACAACATTATTAGCAATCCACAAATTAAGTATATAATTAGAAACTACTAAGAAAATTTGGGAACAGAACAGGTCCGTCTTAGGCAATACTTACCTGTGGAGGTTCTTACTGTGTTCTTCATGATGAGTATCTCAAAAGGATTTAAAAAACAGGAAGTATCTTGAGCAATCTGTCTCAAAATTGAGTCTCAAAATTGTTTTGAATTTGATTTCCACAACTGATGTTAAGCATCTGACATAGAAACTAATCAACCAATCAAGTGGCTTCTTGCAATGCTTTGTTAATTTCAAATATACACTCAACTGCCCTGAAGTCATGTGCAATGTTGTTGTAAACAGCAATATCAATATTAAATTAGAGTAGCAGAATCTTTATGGTACACATACATGTTTTACTGTTCCACTTTTATTTCTTTGTAAGTAGAAGTTTTATAATACATTTATAGTGCAAAAGCTGTAAAATGCTGCCGCCGAAGGATACATTCCAAGGTAAGAAAGCATCAAGATGTGTCCGATTCAGTGTTTCCTGTCTCCGTAGATACCTTCATCTGATCAATTACTGAAGTCAACATAGATGTATCCTTTACTGCCTTTGATATCCCACAATACTGTGACAGGGAGGGTCACTGGTCAAGCAGGAACAAGTTTGAAAAATTAAAATGGCGTCCAATAAAGCAGCTGGATGTTTTCTTTACACTTTTAAAAACTTTTGATTTAATTGTTACAGAGAAATCAGAATTGTAGTTTTTAAGTAGTCGATTGGTTATTTCCAAAGCGCTCTATTTTTAATTCAAATTTAGAATTTTGAATAATTTTGTTATACTGCCTATGAAGCCTGTCTAAAACTATTTCCAGTGGTGCCTTCACAGCTTCTGAAGTCACTGCCTGATAGAGGGCAGCCTGTGTATGACTACGCAGCACTCTTAGCAACCACCCTTAGCAACATAAATGTGGTGCAGAGGGATTATAATAGAATAGATGAAAAATGTTTTCTCATGCTGAGAGATAAGCAGCTGTGTTTGTGTGAGGAATATCACGTTGTTTACAAAAATAATGACACAGCTTATGAAAACAGCTGTTTTTATCTGCGCTCTCTGAAATGATGCATATTACACCTATGCATATTTTGTTCACAGTTGGTCAGAGATGTTTTTTAGCAAAAGCATGGCTTTCTGTCATTTTATTTAATGAAAGTTGCATTAATACATATTTTTTTATTTAATATTTATATTGTGAAAATCACTTGTAAAAGCATAAGATATTCGAGGCTAGTGCTGTATCGTGAATAATTACAGGGGAAGGAGTTGCAGACAGACCGCTTATGATATCTGTAAAGAATTCCACTTCCTGGTCCGAGCCTACACTCATTTCAAGTTGGATTACTAACAGTTCATAAGCGCTATTTATTCATATCACATAAGTAAGCTAAGCTTTTATAAACTCAGCGTACACTACCATCTCCATAATTGTGACCAATTATACTTTCTTTTAAATATAGTAGTACATATACAGTGTAGTACAGTATAGCAGTATAGCAGTACACAATACAGTGTAAGTACAGTTACTAAAGTTCTTTATGCACCTGCAGTAGCACATAACAAATTATGGTTTTGCCAGGTTGTGAAACTCCAGACCCTTCTGCCCAGAAAAACACAGGCAAAAAAAACTGTGTACCTTTAATGCTCTTTGATATAATTCCTATCACAGAGTTTAATTGTCTGGTCAGATGTAAGATACAAGAACAGAAAAGGCACAACAACAATGTAAAAACATGTAAACTGATTTATTCATACATCAGGCCATCACATCAACCCTATACAGCTGAACTATCAGAGTATACTGTTATCGGTTAAATACTCCTTTATAAATAGACTGTACATCTGTAAAATAAATAATTCACTATTGCGTATTATAAGTCACTTGGTGTTTAAGGTTTTTGTTCCAGCTTTGAACTGTCTTCCACTAAGTGCTACAGGCCATGCAGTGTGAGGTTACACACTAACTGATGGTCTTGCAGTTGTCGTACAGTGCAAACACAACATAGGCAGCTCCAGAATCACATCTCTGTCTCTGCCAAATAGCTCTCCTCCAGTCCTGATGTCATCAGGACCATCTGGGAACTGGAAGAGTCTGGAAGGGTCAGAGACAATTTGGTAAATGTTTAAAATGTATAACTGTAAAGAGGACAGGAAAAAGCTACACCAGCTCTGAATAGCTAGTCTTTGTCTACTGACAATTCTTCTTTAAAGGCACAGTTCACCCAAAAAGAAATTCCACCATTTATTCCCCCTGATGTTTTTCCAAACACACAAATGATATATTCCCAGGGTTAGAATTAACCAGGACTTGAGGTAAAATGCCTTCATAACTGGCTAAATTTCAAAGATATTTAAATATGAAGAAAAAAAATGAAGGACACATTTCTAAATATCTTCTTAGAATATCCTGTCTGCTTTTTTGTATACAATGAAAGTGAATGGTGACTAAGACTTTAAAAGATGAATAAAAAACCACCATTAAAGTAACTTGATCAGAACCAAATTTCATATGTAATGTACTGATCATATTTCCCTCTGTAAAAGTTGAGTAAGAAATTCATAGAGGTTTGGAACAACATGAGAGTAAATGATGATGAATTTTCATTTTTGGGTGAACGGGTTCTTTAAATTCTAACCTTACATCTACCAACTTTAGGACATACAAGACAGAGAACAACTTACAATCAGGCCATTATAAGAGAATCAGATTTCTATTTCCTAAGTAGTATATTGTCTCTTCTAAATATTGCATGAGAAATGTCTGTACTTCCCTTGTGCTCCCGCCTCTTAGAAGCAGTTACTTCAGGACAGTCATCCACACACAAAGAGGAAAAGGAGAAAGCAAGGAATCTAAATGAAACAGTCTTGAAGCAAAGAGCACAGGCTGAGAGTGAGACTGGGTCAGCCCTTACTGCTGTGAGGAACCCAGGCAGGTTTCTCCCTGGGGGTCATGGAGCTACCGCGGGCTTCTCCATCTTTATCTTCCTCCTCTTCTCCTTCAGAAAGCAAATCTGAGATTTGCTGCTGCAGTTCAGGGCTGATATCGTTCTCAGACAGAACCAGCACACGCAGGCTGGTGGGGTAGTTCTCCACCATATCTAGGAAGACCTGACCACAAAGGAGCAAGCAAATGCATAAGGAAAATCAACATGCCAATAGCATAAAAGTTTACATGTGGAGAATGTGAAAAATGTGGAAGTCTTTCAAGATAAACGGTGGAAATAAGTGACATGAAGGAATTTTTATTTTTAAATAAATTTTACCTACACTACAGCAATTTGCTTTATAAATAAAGGCGATCTGATGTGATCTGTAAACTTAAGTTACATAGAATGTCTGGTCTAGGAAGATAATGGAATCAGATATCTGGTTGTAGAAAGGAATAGATTTTCCATAGTGTGAGAACAATTGTAATTACAGAGACTCTTCCCTCGTCTCTGTCTCCCTGCGGAGACAGTGAGATTCAGATGCTTGTCTGGATTTTTGACTAAACTGGAACTATGTGTTTAAATTGCCTAAATAAAATTTGTGGATGTTTTTGCAGGTTCTTCACTGAAAATACAATTAAATCAGTTCAGGATTAGTAGAATTTTATGAAATATGGCAGATGTTTTTGAGTTCTGCAGTCATTGGTGTAATTGGTAATAATAAGTGTGAGAGATAGATTATAGCTTTTTTATTGCATAGGTAGTTTAATACAATAAACAAATGGGGCCTTACTTTCTGCCTAGATGCTACATGACAATGCAACAACCAACAGACACTGTCACTAACACACAGTGTTAATATGAATTTCTGTCCAGACCAGCTGTAAGTGTCACGGCCGACAAGACATTTTGTATCTTGGCATAAACAGAGAGACACAGGGAATATTCGGGGGAGCAGAGGTCACAGCTGATATATTGTACTTTGATTTTTTTATTTTGAAAAGGCTCTTTTAAGAACAAAAGACAGATTTGCAATTACAGCCATCATAAAGGAGCACACACAGCAGTAAGCGCTGTTTGCACATGTATTTTATTGTACAACTTTGCCCTCTAGTGGGGGGTTCTGAGGACAAACTAATCCCCGGTTGGCAGTTGTAATTCTAAAGATAACATGGAAAGATTGACAGCTTTTAAAAGAACAGAGAAATTAAGTCTTAAATTTGTGTCTAAGCCATTACTCCTCTACAGTGCTATTTTTCTGCAGGTTTAATGGGAAATGGTTTAGGATTACTCATCTGGTTTATAATATGTATATCTGTACAACATGTCCTGTTTCCTTTCAAGGGCCAAACGGATAAAGCTATTAAACAGATTATATTACATGCATTACCATGCACTTCTTATGCATATCAGCCTACCCATAATTCACTGCTGATTTAAATCAGAAAATGGTCCAGGTATAGTACAGTAATTACACTCTTAACAATCAAAATCTGAGGTTTAGACTGTTTCGAAGGTATATCACATACATTAAAATAATATTTCACCTAAAAATGAAGGTTCTGTGATCATTTACTCCCTCTATTACTTACATAAGAGTGAGTAAATGACAGAATCCTCATTTCTGGGTGAACTATTCTTTTAATAAAGCACCACATTACTTGACCTCCATTTACATAAAGAAGCAAAATACAAAAACAACATGTAATTATTTGATTAAAACAGGCAATATACATCATATTCTGAATATACCTGTGCTGATTGATTGGTGAGGCCAGTTCCCTCCAAGTCCAGAACCTCAAGGGTTCGACTGGATGCAACAGCGACAGCCAACATTCCAGCGATGTAATCTCCTGGAACCCACAAACAATGGAAAGAGCTGAGACAGAGTGGTCAGGGTGCAGGTGACATCTTTGTGGTTATAAAAACGCAAACCCTGCATTTCTGTTGCAAAATTTGTAGGCTTAGGTGACAATTTCATTCACTGGGGAGCAATGGTCAGCAAAATACTGTACATGTCTCACATATAAATCAATATATAGGCTTTCCCTGAAGTATAGTGGATAGTGAAATATATATATATATATATATATATATATATATATATATATACACAGTGCTGCTTGAAAGTTTGACCAGTCTCTCACAACTGTCTTTGGGGATTTTTGCCCACTCCTCTTTGCAGAACTCAGCCAGCTGAGAGAGGTTGGAAGGACATCTGGCATGTACTGCTCGCTTCAGGTCTAGCCACAACATTTCAATTGGATTGAGATCTGGACTTTGACTAGGCCAATCAACAGTGTGAACCTTCTTTCTTTTAAGCCATTCCTTGGTGGATTTGCTTGAATGCTTAGGGTCATTGTCTTGTTGCATCACCCATTTTCAGCCCAGCTTCAGCTCTCTGACTGATGGCAGGAGATTCTCTTCAAGAATTTGTTGATAGGTCTAAGAATTCATGAATTATATGGAGAATGAATTATATGGAGTCACCCTGGCCCGGAGGCAGAAAAGCAGCCCCAGACCTTCACATTTCCACCACCATGCTTCACTGTTGGGAGGAG
>JAZGTJ010014576.1:0-14037 GCA_036877575.1 Botia almorhae
TGAGACATGTGTCAGACCTTCACGATGAGCGATGAGCATCAGAGAAGATGCTCTGTGAGTCTGTGAGTTATTCTAAAGCTTTATACAAGCTGAACCGAAGATCTTCAAAGACTTCTGATATCAAAGTGTATTAAAGTATGTAATAAAACACTCACAAACACTCTTATCATACACACACACTTAAAAGTCTACGGTACTGCATTTTTTAAAATGATGCTTCTATAAAATGTTTCAGACTTGATGCATGTGGTTCTGTCTTTCTATCAAGCACACGCACTCAAACGCGACACGCATGTAGCTTGGGGGCTTTAGACCAATCTCATTATTAAGACATATCACATGTGGTCCATCATCGATCTCTGTTGGCTGTGTTGAGCTGAAGTTTAATCAGCATCCTCTTCCACAGACTGGCTTCCTGCCCTGCTCCCCTGATCTGGCAAAATAACATTGCAAATTTGCAAAAATACATTATTAATTTTCCATGAGGCATGCCAGACGGCACGTCTTGACAAACATTTCTTTCATATTTTTCATTTCCTGCAGCGCACCTGAGACACCTCCTGCACTTTTACACCCCCCACACCTCGATTCACTCAGCTACTGAAATGATATCTGCTAGGAAATCATTTTGAGAACATCTCAGCAGAATACAGCACCCTGCCCAGGTGTGTGTCATTGTGTGTATGTGTGTGTGTGTGTGTGTGTGTGTTTGCCCACCACTATGACATTTGCTATCATACCCTGCTCACAAAATCATTCCCGTCTGCTGAGAAGGAGGGAGAGAGAGAGGCAGAGAATTCAGCTAGTGAGAGCCAAACCCCCCTTCCCACCTCCACACCCCAGCCGCTAGCTTAGCTATTTCAGTAAAAACCCAGCTAACAGCTAATTTTAGGTTGTACAAACGTTTCTCTAATGTTTCCAAGTACCAACAATGTAAAAATGTTCATTTGAAAGTTCTAGGAACATTTAAAATGTCCAGTTTTTTAGACATTATTTCTTGGTTATGAGAATGTTATTTAAAGTTTTTTTTAAATTCTGTAACATTTTAAAAACATTCCACTACTTAACTACTTAAGAATGATGTATTTAATATATATAAATTAAAACTTTAAAAACATTCTACTAATGTTACTGCAAGAACAGGTTTTAATAACTTTGAGAGAACTTTAGGAAAACAGTAGACAATGTTCTGAGAATGTTCCCTGTTATGGGTACAGATCTGATATAAGAGAAATCGCTTTCCTTTATTGTTTATTAAATTGGAATTTTTTAAATACAAATAACATTTTGGCCCAACACATTCCATATTTCTAAGTACACCAGAAGTCTTTGGCTTTGTGTACACATGTTTGGAGTTGATGTAAATGTATGCACAACATGTAACTTTTTGATAAATCATGGTTTCTGCGTTAAAATATTCAAACACAGTTTTTTACCCAAAAATACACGTGGATGCACAGCTAGTTAGCTGTTACCGTGACAACCCCCAAGTGCACTGCACTGTTCAGATTCATCTTCTGTTTCCAGTACGCATTGGGAGAAGTCCCAGTCTCCACGCTGCCTGCATGAAACTGGTGTGCATGAAATTGAGAGGGGAGCGAGGTAAAAAAAACAGTTCTGCGACTCACTTTGGACTGTGTATCCCGTGTAGTTCACCAAACTCACAAATCCAATTTCAAAATGGTGTTTGGTAGTTACAAGCACATGACCTTGAAATTGGATAGATACGCTACGCTATAGACCACCTCACGTTTTACGCTTAGCTACGGTTGACTGCTGACTCATTTTGGTCCGTATGAGATCCTGACGGAAGTCGCCGCGTAGTTCTGGAATTGTCTGATGTGTTACAGTCCTGTGCTTCATTTGAATAAACATGTTAAAAGCTTTAAACCAAACTATGTGAGGACTTTGGTTTACTACATATTAGAATGTAGAATAACACAGTCTGCTTGTATTCGAGTCATCATCTATTACACCTGTTGAGAATGGAGGTACCTGCAGCCTCCTGGAGGCGGCATCTGACTCCACAGAGACTGCTGCTATTTTAGTGTGTGTGTGTGTGTGTGTGTGTATTAGCAACTACTATTATAGTATGTGTGACCAAAATGAGTAAGTGTTTCCATTATCTGGGTAGTATACTTTTAATACTGCTGTTCAAATGACCACTGAGGTCAAAAAACTAAACCTGCTCAAACACACAATCAGATGAAAGGAAGTTTACAGTGGAGCTGTGTGTCGTGAGGCTGTAGTGAGTGCTGTCAACAGCTCAGCTCTGGGACTGCTGTGCCACTAAGCTTGTTAGCAGTGCTGTTCACAGGCTGTGTGCACTGACCTTTCCAGATGCCGGACAGTGTTTGGGGAGCAGGGTGTGACACGTCATACAGAGAATACCCAGTTGTCTGTTCCCAGTACATCAATACATCCTGGTACTTCATCGTTTTTTACATGCAAACTGATTATTTACTGACAGATGTATGTGTGTGTGTTTGTGCGCATGTGGATTTGCATTCACGTTGTGTCTTCGTCAGGATAAAATGGCATTGGCCATTCTGATTAATTGTCTCTGTGTATTGTTATCTCTTCGTTTATCCTTATCTGTGTATTATTCTAGCATAAACATTAAACAAATTAACTGTTGAGTTACTTCAAATCAAATGGGTCAACAAATTAAGATGGTTTATTTGTTTTGTGTTCTTTTGTTTTGCTATTGTTTTGTGCCAACTAGTTTTTGCACAATTATCATGTTGGAAAACTCTTTGTCTCTGTTAACAAATTGCAAACAATTAAATAATCTGCACACTCTGAGAGTTTACCACAGTCAACAGATCTTCATTATAATAATAATGCATTGTTTATTTGCCATCTTATTGATATTCAGGGGACCTTTCTTTATTACTGTGTCATTTTGTTAATAGGATTATTTGCAAGTTTAATGCACTTAAAAAGGGGCAAAAATCACTGCATGGATAATTGGGGCTTTTTATATCCAACACAGTCATTATGGTCAATCTAAAGATGTTGGGAAGGTTCCAGAGGCGCAGGGACCTTAAAAATGATGTTTGAGGATGCTTAGGTACATTGTGTAAAAATGTGCGTGTAATTGTTGCACAAAAGCAATTAATTATGCTGAGAAAACATTTTTTCATTTTTTCAAAGAAAACATTTACACACACACACATAAATATACAGTATACTAATATATATATTATTAGCTTACTCATTTCGATCTGTCATCTAATGTAAATGCTTTTACTCTGCACATCTCTACCACTATTTTCGCCATAGAAAATAAATCACTGTTTTGGGTTCAGTCTATTCTGGTTGCTGTCATTCATGTGTTTGCCCCTGACTGCTGTTGTTCCCTCACAGTGGGATTTTGTAGTTGAGTTCTAAAGTGTTGTGAGGTGTTAAGATCTTCCTTCTCTTCTCTGAGAATGGAAGAATCTTTTCGGTACCGTGGTGAGAGTGAACATTATCAATCTGGACTGCTCGAGCCTACCCAGCTAACAGGGAATGTGTTTAGAACATTGGCTAACATTCTCCAAAAGTCCTCTTCTAAAAGTTATCAAAAACATTCTTGCAGTAATTAGTAGAACATTTTACTTATCAGTGGAATGTTTAAAAACATTACAGAATTAAAAGTTTAAATCCAAACAGTACTGTTACCGTTTACAGTAACTTTACTGTTTGGTTCGTTCTTATAACCAAACAGTAACGTTGATACAATGTCTAAAAAACAAGACATTTTTAACATTCCTAGAAATAGTCCTGTGATTAGCTGTTGCTCTGAGTCATGTAAGGCCATTGTAGACATACTACAACACATACAGACATACAGTGTATGAATACAAAAAACGTCCTCACATAACTCATATGACTTGTTGCAAAGCCATTTTTCTACAACAGACAAACACTGATGAAAATCAATATTAATGATTATAAAAGTGTTGCATTTAAAGCAGTGCTTGCACAGAGCGCGCAAACGGCAAACTACTGTAGATTCATGGAGATAAATGAGGGAATTACAGATGATTATGTGTATGAAAGCATGAATGGAGAACACTTAGGTTCCCCGAAAACAAAACGTTCATGTTTGCTGTCGAATATTAAGCGGCGATGGGCCTGTCACATCGAACAGAAGATGACTTTTGAGAACAGACAGAAGACTGTAAGAGCGTGTAATGTAAACTTAGTGTGTGTCAGAGCTCTCCACAGTCAGAAACAAGGAAATCACAAATCTGCAATTTAAATTCTGGAGATGAGCTCGACAGTATAATTAAACCAGGCTGTGGGATATTTTTTCCCGTTGTCCTGATGGGGTAATTATTTGGAGGCAAATGACAGTAAACAATATGTTCCCCCCTCAAAAAAAACAGCAACACTTCAAAGAACCAAACCGCTGACTGCCGGGCTGCTGCCACAAAAGGTGCGATGCTCCCGGGTGACTTTTTTAAATGATGTTGATAGATGTTCCCACATCTGTCACGGCTCCGTTTGTGGAAAGTGATAGATGGATGTGTTTATTGTAGAATCTTTCATCAGTTGTTCTGGAGGTGCTGCAATGAACTCTGTCTTGTCAAGTAGCTTTAACTGTACGTTTGTTTTACATTATGTTGAAGCCGTGTCATCTATATTTGACCGAAATATATGAGGGATGGTATACGATGTCTGTCGCCGAAAAGAATTGCTGGTTTTTGTTGTTCTCTTGTTAACCTTTGTTTCATTTACATTTACATTTATGCATTTGGCAGACACTTTTATCCAAAGCAACTTAAAATGCTTCGAAGACATACATTTATCAGTATGTGCGTTCCCTGGGAAACCAACCCGTATCAGCTGAGCTGCAGGAACACTGAAGATAAAACCAGAGCTTAACTTAAAAGGTCAAGCTTTGAGATTTGCATAATGAAACTATGTAATATGAGCACGTAATTCTCAGATAAGATCTTGTTTAAACAAGAAGGGCTTTAGTCCGTGTCATCTCATCTGTTCTTGAGTGGGGCTGTTGAGCTGTTTATCTAGATCCCTTTAATGACATCAGTCTCTTTGAAGGGATCTCACTTCAAAGAAAGTGGGAATATGGAAATTTTTGGCGAGTGAATGGAAAATATTCGCTTCCTCAAACTACAGGAACTAAGTGGGGGCGTGTACTGAGTTACTGATGTAAATATATACATATACATATATATTTGGTGTAATATGTAAATAAAATCACTCTGCTTTTATACAACAAAAATGCTGTTGTACTGAACATCATGTTATGCCAATGGCCCAATCACAGCACAACTGTTCTCTTGAGCTATAGGGGTATACTGTATGCGTGTGCGCTTTCATGATGAGAGACCTCAGATGGTACATTTATAAACATCATACACAGCTTTTCACATGACCCTTGTATTATCCACTTCAAATAACGCCTCTCTCTGTAGGACCTTGAGGAATAACATGGCAATTTCTCTCTCTCTTTTATTCTGTCACTCTATCTGTTTTATTCCAGAGGTTTAAGGCTGAAAAACATGGCCTCCACTTCTGTTTTTCTCCGACGTTTTCTGTCTCTGAATTTGACTGTGCAGTGATACATTACATTTTTCTCCCTGGTTGATTTCCACTGACAGGATGATTCAGTGCTGGAGAAGCTACTATGAAGTGTTTTGCCTCCCAAACCACAAGCTACTCATACTGTTATTTAAAGTAATTCACCTCCAGTCAAGTTCCCCCTTTAGAGGACAGAAACTTAGCTAAACTACAAGCTACTAAACTACTACACTTAAATACTAATTTGTGAAACTAAACAGAACATACAGCAGAGTAAACATCAGTGTCTGTAAATACTACATATTTATTTTACTGAAAAAAGGGGTTTTTGAACCACTTAATAAAAATGAACCATCTGAGCAAACCCACGTGCTAAAATTGCTCGGCTATGTAAGAGAGGAAAGCAACTTCCCCCTACATTAACCCTACCCCTAAACCTTAACCTCACAGAAAACCATCTTCTGCTATTTTACATTTTTTGGAAAAGATCATTCTGTATGATTTATAAGCTTGTTTCTTCATGGAGACCTTAAAGTGAATTTAGGCAGTAACAACATAATCTCACCTAAACTCCACTCTGTCAGTTGTGTTGAGATCCAGATTGTTTATCTGTCAGATAAATACAGAAATAAATAATGATTTTCAGTATATGATAAACATTTATACAGATTGTATAGGGCATATCACAGGGTAGGTGGTATTAGGATGAGGGCCATTATTGTTCTAAATGGCATTTTCATAGGTGAAATAAATTCATGATGAGTTTTCAATATATTTGGTTCATATTCCCAGGAGGAAATCACTAAAATTTTTTAAATGCATATAAAATGTATTTTGATGTTTAGGAATACACAAGCCTCTCAGCTAACCGACATGACTTCGACTTTAAAACTAAACTTTCCTTCTGATTTAATGGTTTTCTTGACAAGTTTAAATTCCAATTGATTCAAAAATCTAATTGTTTGGCTGGCAAACTTCTCCAACACTGCTAGTTCTCTCCTTAAGTTATGATGTAAGGGACTGGAATACTCTGTCAAACAATTCATGCTCAGTCTATCAGCCTGTCTTTTTCCTCTGTCTCTGTCTCTCCAGCATGAGAAACACATGACAGGTGTGCAGTGAGAGATGGTTCCGTGCCGTCGCTGCTTCCCCTGGGCGTGACCGCGGTCAGACGGCTGTTTCAATCCAGTGATTTCAGGAACTCAGGAGCCTCAAAGACGAAAGACTGCGATATTAAGAGAATTACCTCAAATGTGTGTGTTTTTATACTGTTGATTAGGTCAGTAATTCTAGCAAGATACAGAATAAAGTACAGATAAAGTACAGAACAAATAAAAGCAATTTTTATGATGTTAATTAAACGGTGGTTAGTTAAAATTAAAATAATTTCTTTTTGCAGATTAATGAGAACAAATGACTAAGACATTTATTAGGTCGCGTTTCCACAAAAATATAAACAGATTGGCTTTGTCAAGTCAATTTATGCTTATTTATAAAGCTCTTTTTAAAACAGCAGAATTTTACTCACAGTGCTGCACGACCCAGGAGAAAATGTTAAAACATAATGAAAAAGATAAAATAAGGAAAAACCATTCAGGAAAATAAATAACCACTAACTTTAAACAGGACATTCTGTACAACCTCAGGCAGCATCAAAAGCTAAGGAATAAAAATAACCTTTAAACAGGATTTTAAAGTGGCTTTGGAGGGGCAGGATTTGATGCGAAAAGTGAGACTGTTTCGAAGCTTTGGGGCAGCGATCAGGAAGGTTAAATCAAAGACTGTTTAAGGCAAGTCAGTTCACACAGTGGCCACCTTGGCAACAGCAAAAGGATCCTAATAAGCACTCGGTTCAGATTTGTATCTATAACACAGGTTTTATCTGATCATGTACATCATGCTGACATATAGATGTATGAATCCATGTCAGGCGACTGTTCCCTGATGATCTCCAGCTGGATCGTTTGTAGCAGCGTGCCCGTGACATTTAAACCCCTGATGACTGCAGCTGGCGAGAAAGGTCAAGTGAGTTAGCGTAAAACGAGTCATTTTGCAAGTATAAACAATGAATTTACTCCAGATTAAGACTTGTGTGGATGATGAATGCCAAGATCCTTTCCATCTCTTTTTTTGTACCTCTTGTTATGCCTGAATAACTTTACATTAAGGATGCAGGGCAAAGACCTGTGCCTCGCTTATCCATCTTACTCTTGAAAGATGTATGTAGCGTAACATAATGTAAACATATGATGTAAACACTAAACAGCGCTGATGTATTGTGTCAAGGACAATAATGTCACCATAATGATGGGGTATAGCATTCAGTACATACAACCGACCTCAAGTGGTGCTTGTACAGATAAAAAAGGTAAAAGATTAACCATAATGTGTCTTTAAAAAGAAGAACCATGATCTGATCTGAGGAATGGGGGTGGGAGGGGCTGGAGGTGTTGATCTACCTGTCACCTGACTGGAATGATGACAGGTAAAATCACTGCATGTACTCTGCTGTATGGGAAAACACATTCACTCACTCTTCTTTAATTGACAGATGTGAAGTCTCAGATACTCATATATAATACGTCCACACACACCCTAGAAGCTAGATTATACATGACCTCTTATAGACATAATAATAATAATTTGTTTTAATACAAAGATATTATATTTTCTCTTGCATAATCATACCGCTACACCTAACCCCCCTCACAAACTTATTGGCATTAAAGTAAAACATGACCTGGCTGATTTATGAGCTTTTTTCTACTTTCTACTACGCGCGCGCATTTTAATTGATTTCCAAAACCAGCGATTTGACAGCAGAGGGCTGTAGCGCGAGCGCTGATGACGACACAGCTATTTCATCATTTATTCGGCCAGAATCAAAACGGTTCAGTTTACGCTGAGGAATCCGTGTTTTCATAGCAAAACAATCTCTCATGTTGTCTTAATAGCCAATTAATGATGTATAAACAAAAGTTTCGTGCAAACATCGCGTAATCTGACATGAATGTCCAGCACTCTACGGGAAACAGTCGCGTCCGACTTTATGGCTCTTTATAACAGTTCCCCCGACTAAAAACGGCAAATGTCACCGACTGAAAAGACAGGACGCAGTCGAAGTCGACCATACCTAATATAACTTCTTCCGTCCTGCTTACCATACCTGTCCAGCGGCACAGAAGTCACCTGCTGTCCACCTGCAGTCAACGCTGCCCTAAACGCGTCCTCATATTGTACGTCATGCGGCCTGAACTTGAGACAGGTACGTTAATACAGCAGTTGCACACGAGTGAAGAAATCAGACATATTAAGTTCATTTTCACAGTATTTTTAGTGTAAGTGTTTATAGCAGAAACTTTAACAAACATGTGCATTATGGCCATTAAGCTTGTTTTGTTTATTTAAAGTTTAATGCAGCTAATACTTCTGTACATGCATTTTAATAAATGTAATCCTGTATTGAATATTGCAGTTACACATTTAATAATGACATTTGTGCTGTTGGAGAAAGGGTAATGTTTTTAGTTTAAGCACTGTATTTGTAAACGTCTGTTAAGTGGAGACATATTTTATACAGTTTTGGAGAAAACTGCTCTCATAGCAGGCTTTATTTGCCTCTATGGAGAAATTACTCTGCCCTGGCTTGGAATACACAATATTCGCTGACTGAGCTAGTGTGTAAAATAAAATCGTGTAAATGTCGTTTAAATGTATTTAAAAATTAAAAAAGAAATTAAAGCATGCTGCTACCACTTAGCACTTACAGATTGTATCTGTTGCAAAATGATATGGCTAAGTTGTTTTCTTAAGTTATTTCATTATAACTGTGCAAGTCAGTGAACTAGCCCTTCTCAGTGGTGAGCTATAATGATGAGTTTATGCTGTGTAAGTTACAATGTGATAGAGGAGGTCAATGTATTTTAGTACTGATCTAATCACTATAATAACAGAAACCAGTGGCTCTCCACCTCTCATTCAATGGTTATCACTCATTTTTTTGCTGGCAAATGACATTTTACTGTTTTCTTTGTAATTTAACAGTTTCTTTGTTTTATTCTTTCTATGGGTAATAGCAGTACATATGATATACTCAAATGATGTCTTATGATGCTGTTCATATACCTCAGTAGATTGTCTGGACCTTAATTTTTTATCATTTCTATATTTTTGCAGTATGATTACATGTATTGTTTTTGACTTTGCTTACATCATCACACACAAGTATGTGCATTTTTGTAAGTATTGCGTATAGGGACCATCTATAGCGCTATTGCAACGTATGTTTGAGTGTGTGTGTGTGTTTCATGAGGTAGCTGTGAAACTGATTCCCACTGTTCCCACCTCCCACTGTTTTGACATTGTTGTTATGTGCTACAAAATAAGGCAGATGTCTGTTATTTACCCACGATTCTTATTGGCAAATTGTGTTGGTTTGTGGATGTTTGCGTGGCTGAATTTACCTTCTCTTTGACTGGTGTACACCTGTTTGGTGGTATTAAGTGTAGGACTGCACTGAGAGGTTGGTGAGTGGCCCACTCAGAGTGAATCATGACCGCTCTGGGGTACAGCAGATGTAATGCGTGCCTGCCTCCACCTCTTTCCTGTTCCATGACTTTTGTCTCCTCAGGTTAGTGTAAAATGGAGCCTATTACAATATTGCTTCTCTCACTTTTCCCCTGATGGAACGCTTGATCCGGCCCAGATGAACGGAGCAGAAATGTGGGATTTAATTCGTTATTTCTCCTTCTGCTGAGTGCACAATTCCATCGTGTCTAGCGTCACCTTTGGAAAATGATGCAGTGCCTGATCCAAATCTATTACGTGATCGCTCTTGAACCATGTTGTATGCTGGTTTGAGGATATGGGGACATTGTGTATGCATCTGTATGCTTACGCACACAGTGTTTTAAAAGAGCTTGTGATGTATTATGGAATCATGAAATCCATCTAAAAACGGAATTGAAGATGCGCTTTGGGGGGGTGAGGGGTGGCGTTCGCCCAGACTTCATATGTGCTTCAGCTATAATCATTTTTTATTGCTCAGTCTTCCTGAGTGATATTATGATGCATGTCAAACTCCACCCCCTCAGCTTTTGACAAGGAAATGATAAAGGCCCCGCGTGTGCGCGTGACGAGGATGAGTGTCTCTTGGGAGGTTGCAGAAAGAAAGGGAAAAAAAAAGAAATCAATATAGAAATGGAGGTCCTGGAAATGTTAACGCATATAGAGAGATGGAAATGTTGCTTCATTTGTCTTCTCTGAAATCCATCAAATCAGGGATGACAGGTGTGGAGAAATTTTTTCCTCGTTTTTTCCTGTTTTCTCTTTTATCCTTTCTTTGCTCTCAGGGAAAAACAGTCTGTGCACTGTATGCAGTAAATGCATTTGCTTAGTTTGTATAGATGACAAAAAAAGAAAAAAACATCCTCGCTTTCCATTGAGGCCTGAAAAAATCAGAGGTAGAATAAACAAAGAGGAAGAAATGAGGATGAGGTACAGCGCGGGCCACTTTGAAGACCGTTTGAAAGCGACAGAGTAAAACAGCCAGGAGAACAGACGCTTCCACTGGAACCACTTACAAACATCACCTCGCATTTGATTCTGTATTTGACCTCTACCGTTTCGGGAAAGCGCAAAGAGGGAAAGATGTGTGATTCATATCCTTTCTTCCTGCCTTTCATTTTCTTTTGCTTTGACAGAGGCTTGCTGCTTTTTATGCTGTGTGCAAATGAACTGCAAAGGAACGTTTATCCCCTTTCGAAATAAAGTCATTAATGGTAAAACTTTGAAAAATACAGTGAAGACGGAAATGAAATGTAAAGCAAGCAGATGTTGATTAGGTCATTTATAAATACAAGGAGCCTCGTGGGAATCTAATCATGCAGAAGTGTCTCAGCGTGTCTCCTCCCACAGACAGCTGATGGTGTTCTGTATTAAATAATGAAATGAAATCGGAAGATCAAATTTAATTGAGGGGGGCGAAGGTTTCAGAATGACCGCCACGGATCTGCCAGCTATTGAAAACACCCCCGCTTGGCAGCCGGAGGTATTTGGCTCTATCATTGACTAACAAAGCTCTATTCATGTACTTTGCTAATAAAGCAGATGATTCAGAGGTCTGCGTTTTGTATAAATGACTCGGTTTGCAAAACCTGTTTTTACCGAGGAATTTAGAAGCCTTTGATAATGGTATGTGCTTTGTGGAAATGAAATAGAATGTTAATTACACCCATATGCATCAGAATCTTTCTTAAGCCTTCCACACATTTTGTAAATCCATTTGAATCATCTCAATTATGCGCAAAGTTAATGTTGACAATAAATTAAATTATTTTTTACAATTAATTTTTTACAATTTGCAACTTTTTAACAAATTGTACGTCAATACCAGATGAACAGAATATATGAACTAAATCTTAAAAATGACGTTTTTTTTTACAACTTTTTAAAATATATGTAATTTTAATACCTTCATCACAAAGGGGAAGTTCACCAAACTGAATAATCTCCCATATGCTATATTGTGCAGATTATTACACCTATATATGCGGTTTACAATTGCGTGGCCTGTTTATAGTCTTAAATCAATTGAAAAGCACATTTAAAGCTGCTACTGACTAATAAAGATATGACAAATGAACCTCCTAAATTGGACTTGCATTAAATAGCACTGTGATTTATTATAGGCTTTCTGGTGTGAAATTTGACATCTCTTTATTTACTTTACTTTTAAGCCACTGTTGCTATGGTTACATGCGTTAATCACGGCTGTCCCAAAAATGATAACACAGCTTAATTTTAGATAAACGAATCATACACAAAGTATTTGGGCCTGTGCTGTAAATTGTTATATGAACAGAGCAATTCAAAAGCCACACTTGTTGATTAATCCCAAACAGTGATGTGTTTAAGTACATAATATAGAAGTTGTGTATTTACAGAAAGGGAGAAAATAAAGCTAATAAGGTTTATCCTTCTGTCTCTGTCCTCATTGACTCGAGGGATGACTCTCATCTCTGATAATCCAGCCTTTCCTTTCATCCTGGTCTTGTGGCTTTTACACTTTCCAGTCTCCCTTGTTAGCTCAGAAGAGCAGCCTCATATATATATATATATATCTCCACCTTGACACACCACATGGCTTTCTCTGTCTTTCTCGCCCCCTCATTTATCTCCCCTCTCTTTCTGGCACAGCAAGTGTTTTAAGTCCTGAGCTGAAATCAGTTCTGTTTTATTCTGTGTCTGTTTTATTGCGCTGTCTCTGATTGACATTTGAGGAATTTTGGTGGAATCAGTCAGCTGAAGATGGAATACTGGCTTCTAAGGAAATGAATGGAAGTATCGTTCTGCGGCCGACTCGAACTGAGCATGCCGTATGCTTTGCTGAGCTGAATTATTTTATTCAGTATCCTGTTTAACATTATCTTATTTAAGAGCTTTATCTTTCTTATGTGTATAAAATACCTGTACACTAGGTCAATCAGCAACAGAAATGGCGGGTTAATTTAATTTCTCTTTCATTAAATCAATTTATTCAAAGAAACTTAATTAAAAGTTTAATTTCTTGTCATTTTTGTCTTCAATGGAGAATTGTAGACAAATGTCACCTCTGCAGGATACAGAACATGTTCTCTAATAGATACAACAAAACTTTGTTTTGGTAATACACTACATGGCCAGATGTATGTGCTCACTCCTTTTAAATTAATGCATTTTGCCATTTCAGATACATCCATTATAGATAAATAGCAATTTATTTAGACCAATTTATTCAATAGAATGTGACCCGCTGTTGCTTTTCCAGCATGACAGTGGAATCTACAAAAGCCCGGACTTGTTTTGACTGAAAATCAAATCATCAGTTAGCTCAGGGAAAACTGTTGCATAAAATAGCTGAACGCTTTTTTTTAAATATTCTGAGAATGTTTTGATTCTAAATATATACAGTGAATAATGAAAACCACTGCCTGTTCAGTCATGACAGATTGGGGTAAACACAATCTAAAATCTAGTTTTCTCTGCATATCAAAAGCAATGCTCTGGTTTTTAAATCTGTTGTGCAATAGCTTGTTCGTGTTAGCTGCCGTCCTGACTCTCTGTATCCTTGACAACATGTGCTGTGATGGGTTTAGCCTCTCGCAGCTAATTGAAATTAACTGGTGAACGCTTTATTCTGCGGCAGACACGTACTGATGAAAGATCAGTTGAAATGGATGGGTTAAACCTGAAGCTCATATGAATATGAGGAGAATCAGCCATTTTCACCTGCCTCAGAACAGAATGTCAACAACAGAGAAACCAGTGTAACGCAGATTATCACAAATGATCTGTGGTGTGGGTGTATTTGACACTATTTAGCCTATAATTCAAAGGGTCAATGAGAGATGGTGCTTCTCTCAAAAAGATGTTAATCTTCAGCCACATGAGGGCAAAATAATTAAGTAGTTTTATTTTCTGTTCTTTGAGGTTTTCAACACTGTTACCAAAATTTTCAATGTC
>JAZGTJ010014577.1:0-14036 GCA_036877575.1 Botia almorhae
ATATGTATGTGTGAATATATGAATATTAGATCTGTTTGATCTACACATGCAGTTTCATTTGAACATGTTGTGAGATGTACAAACATGTTGTATGTTTAATATTCGTTACTGTTATTATAACCTTTCACCCATTTCTGAAAGGCACACGTTACTGAAGCCTGTGACTTGCAGTAGTGTAACATGTCAGTGTTTTTTTTTTAAGGTTTTCTCCTCAGAAATGTATATGAAACTACCATTAGGTACAATAACACACACTAACAAATGTAAGCTATTTTTTCATATATATATATATATATATATATATATATATATATAAATCCTATCTCTTTTTTGTGTGTGTGTGGTCACATGACCCATACATGCTCTGGACCAGTTTCTAGAAATGAACCCATGATTTCTTTGTTCGTCTCAAATCCTCCGATCTTTCTAGATAACTACACTGTGAATTGAAGTGAAACTACATTCATTACACTCATACTTGTTTGCACACTATGGAAATCTCTCTTTCCTCTTGCACTCGATTTTCTAGCTGGTTCTCTCTTCAGTCACACTCTTGAGAGAACACTCATGTTTTCATCATGTTCCTCATGCTGCATCGACATTAGAAGGATTAGGGTTCAGTATTACATGTTGTTACTTCCTAAATTGTATTACTACCCCAAAAAGATGTCCAAATTACAGAGTATAACGTATTTAAGTGGGTTATTCAGTGATGTTAAAAGAACAGCATTGGATTACTTATGTATGTTTTGCTTGTTAAACAGTATAAAATTGGTTCCGTTATGTGTAAGACGAGTTATGTATAAATGTTTTGTTGCCTTTCCGAGAGAGTTAATCTAAAGCAATAACCAGTTACGTTTTGTTATTTTTTAAATGTTTAACGTTCTATTGCACAGTGAGAGACAAAATAACTTGTTTTTTACCTCAGCTGACATTTTCATGTATATAAAGTTTAACCGAAACCAAAACAGACATTGTACTGAAGCGCAACCTATTGTTTCATGACCAAAGCTGCGACGCTGCGTGAAATTAAATTTGTGAGAAACAAAGCACATAGGCCAAAACTCTTTGCACTTTTTATTTGTCCAGTTTGATTCCTGTGTTGTTCTCGTATTGTACAGTCTGTTTATGCTGTTATGTGGTGGGGGGGGAAGCAGTCGCTGTGGAATTCTGTTGATCCATTTCAGTAATCTGCTTCTAATGATCTGCTTCTTTCTCTTATGAAACTCCACAGGATGGAAGTTTGACTCTCCTGTGAGTCTTTGGCTTTTTTGTGAGTCTTTGGCTTTTTTTTTTTGATTACACAACAGTGGAGGTTAAAAATTGTGAATGTGTGTTTTCGGGGAAGTGTGTTTTTCCACCGTGCATTATTTACTTTTGGGGTCATGACCTATAAGTTGACCTTTTGAAGAGTTCAAGGTTTTGCATGGTACGCCGGTCCCTTAGAGCTGTTTGTTTTGGGTTCACTACATAATGAATGGGACACACTTGTCTTCCGTAAATAATTTACCTTCGCTTGTTTAATTTATTGGCACTTTTTGACTGTTTCCTTCCTCTGAACGATGGTTTCATGGTTATAGGAATGGTTGGAGTACAGCATTTGAGAAATTATTTATTTCTAAAATCACTGGAGTTTTTAATTTACGACGCTTTCTGTTTTGTTTTGTCTTCTTATAGACTCTTGTTATAAGGGAAAATGCAAAAAGCTGATGTACTGTATCTCCTATGAGCTTCGGTCGTATTTAAAGCAATGTGTCGTATTTTATACAATTACACTGATTGACTTCTGTTGAGAATAAAAAATGGTAAAACACAAGAGACATATTTCTGTATTAAAATGCCTCTTTTGCTCAGTCTTTGGTGTGATGTTGATTTCATTTTGTAGGATAGTCACAAACCCAGCTACAGTACCAGTTTTTGGTTCCTAAAACATTCTGGGAACGTTACTTTATGAATGCAAAAGAACATTACTCTAACGTTATTATTTGGTTCCCAAAATAACTAAAAGGGAAGCAAATGCTAACGTTAGGATGACGCTCTGTGTTTACATCCCCGAAACTGTTTTTAAATCATAAACCCTCTTTCTGTTCTCTGTATAATCCGGAGTCGTTGTTCGTATTCGCACAGTTCAGCGTTTGTTTTCAGCCTTGAGAAGATGCTGGTACACAGAAATTGTGGGCGGGGTTTTCAAGTCAGCCCGTTGTTCTATTGGACAAACGAGAGACAGACGATCTGTCATTGGCCCGTTATGGAAGACGACATAGCGGCCGACCGAAAACGAAACTACCTTCATTGCGGCTCTAGTGTTTGTGCGCACGTCCGCGCCCGTTCCTTGAGAATCTTTGAGCCAACATGGCGGCCGGACCGAGCCAGTTTCCCTCGTGGTTTTATATGAAAACAAGTAAAAAAAGTAGGAGGGTAGCGGCGGCAGCAACAACAGCGTCGTCACATGATTCATAAGCCAGGCTGCCCTGTTCCAATATGGTGGTCAGCTTGGCGGAGCTGCGTCTCCCGTTGATCTTTTCGTTCCTGTGCGGCTTCGGTACCTGCAGCCAACAAGAACCGCAGGTTTCCGGGCTGCGCTTGGAGGACGCTAGCGAGCGGGTGTACATGCGCGGACGGGTCGTCGTGGCTCCGCACGGGTCCAGTTTCAAGCTTAGATTGTTTGGGTCATACCTGTCTAACGGGACCTGGCCGTGGGTTGCCTTCGCCGCTGCCGGAGATTTGGATAACCCGTGCGCGCTAGAGAACAACCGCAGGGTTGCTGCGTTCAGGGTGCACGGAGAGTTTGTGCCGGATGAGGACAGCAGCGGGCTTGTGGAGGTCCACACCGATCCCGCAGCATCCGAGCCGGAACATAAGGGTGCAGAATCCATATTGTATCACGTTTGCATATTAAAGGGTCAGACATGGGGGTCATTTGGGTTGGACAGGTTTCTTATAAAGGACCCTGTGGTGCCGTCCGATTACATCCCACTATGGGGTCTGATTGTGGTTGTGGTGGTGCTGGTTTTGATTTGCAGTGTGGTCAGATGTTTGAACCTGAGTTTGCTTTGGTTGGACCCACTGGAGCTGTATGTTCTGCACAGCTGTGGTTCCGAGGATGAGAAACGGGCTGCCAAGCGCCTCAAGCCCATTCGAAGGAGAGGAAACGTTCTGGTGTGCTCTCTGCTGTTCATTTGTGCTTTGGGTCACTCGGTTCTTGGTGTTCTGCTGTACCGCCTGTACGGGTCCATCCTACCTGCTGTGTTTACTAGTGGGTTCCTCATATTCCTTCTGGCTGAGTTGGTTCCACATATAATATGTTCTGGCTACGGGTTCCAGATGGCCCCGGGTTTGATATGGTTGGCTCAGATCTGTCTGATTTTAACGTGTCCGCTCTCCTGCCCGCTCGGACTCCTGCTGGACTTGATCCTACACCGTGACATCAGCACCTGTGGAGTCCGTGAGAAAACCATGGAGATGATTAGGACTAACGTGAACGACCCCTACAATGAGTTCGTCAAGGTGGAGTTCAGCAAGGGTGCCCTCAGGACCAAAACTGTTGAGGATATCTTGACCCCCTTGAAAGATTGCTTCATGCTGCCCTCCACGGCGGTGCTGGACTTCAGCACCATGTCGGAGATCATGCAGGGCGGATACACTCGTGTCCCTGTGTACGAGGAGGAGAGGTCCAATATTGTGGAAATCCTGTATGTGAAGGATCTGGCGCTGGTGGATCCAGAGGACTGCACGCCCATGACAACCATCACGAAGTTCTACAACCACCCTCTCCATTTTGTTTTCAATGATACCAAGCTGGATGCAATGCTGGAGGAATTTAAAAAAGGCAAGAACCGTGTCCCCTTTTCTCTGTTTATTATAATGCCCTTTACGTCAGCTAAAGGGAGAGACGCACCAACAAATGACCATTCGTTTCATCGTTTACTCACCTGCATGTCATTCCAAACCTGCTTGACCTACCTTGCTTCTGAGGAACACAAATGATGATATTTTTGGCCATGTATGTTGGTAACCAAACAACAGTGGCACTTATTGACTTCCATTATATGGACACAAAACCACTGAGACATTTCTCAGAATATCTTCTTTTGTGTTCCACAGAGGCAAAAAAAAGTCACAGGTTTGGAATTGCATGATGGGGAGTAAATGATGGGGAATTATTTTTGGTTAAACTGTGTCTTTAATGTATGATATGATATAATATGTAATTGGTATGAAAGTTATTATGTGGTTTTTAGTTATATTGGCTGTATACATCTATGTTGGGCGTCTCAAAGCATGTGTTCTCTGTCCGCCTCCTTTTCAGGAAACTCCCACCTGGCTATCGTCCAGAAGGTGAATAATGAAGGGGAGGGAGATCCGTTCTATGAGGTTCTGGGGCTGGTGACGCTGGAGGACGTAATTGAGGAGATCATCAAATCTGAGATCCTGGATGAGTCTGATGGATACAGTGAGTAGCATGACACTTTTTCCAGAGTGTGAGTACATACAACTGATGAGTTGAGATGTACATGTTTCTGTCTTGTTCCTCAGTGGACATGAAGGTGAAACGTCCAACAGCACCTCTGGAGATTCCTCTGGAGCCCCGCAGCATCCATGAGGAGTTCTCCATCTTTAAGCCACCAGAAGGCGAACCAAAGATCCGGACATCTCCTCAGCTGCTCCTGGCCACCCATCGTTTCCTGTCCAGAGGTCTGTTTTAATACCAGAGGTCATGCTCTCTTTATGACCGTGTGTTTTGGTTAGATGGTGGGAGAGTTCGTACCTGTGATGCTGGTTAATGATGCTGATGTTGTGTCATTAAGCTCCGCCCCCTCTTGCCTTCATTTCAGAGGTGGAGCATTTCTGCCCCCAGCGCGTTTCGGAGCGCGTTTTATTTCATCTGTTACGGCACCCGAGCGTCAATCAGGAAGTCAGGTTTGACTCGGGGAACCACCTCAGTCCTGATCACTACCTGTACACACGGAACCACCCTGTGGACTACTTCATTCTACTGCTGCAGGTGCGAGACCTCCCCAAGTGTGTTACACCAAACCCTTTATTAATAAAGGGATTTATTAATAATAAACATTTGGTTTCTGTGAGAAAATCTTAGTGGTAGTTATTTGATTGTAATTATTATGTGATATATTCATGTATTAATAGTTAAACCTTTAAATATGACATTTGAGTGAGCTGTACCCACAAGGTGTTTCAATGAAATGTGTGTGTGTGTTTTGTTTTTCTACCATTTTGTGGGGGCCACATTTGCCCCACAAGTCACACACAGGGATGCTAAGGGATGCTTATTTAAGAAGTTTTGTGAGGGTTGGGTTTAGGGGTAGGGTGAGTTTTAGGGGATAGAATATACAGTTTGTACAGTATAAAAGTCATTGTGTCTATGGAAACCCCCCTCAGTAACTGTACAAACGTGTGTGTGTGTGTGTGTGTGTAGGGCCGTGTGGAGGTGGAGATTGGGAAGGAGGGATTAAAATTTGAGAACGGTGCTTTCACTTACTACGGGGTTTCCGCGCTCACCGCCCCCTCCTCAGGTTTGTGCTGTGATCACATGTGAAAAAAATCACATGTGGAAAAAAAGTTGATCATCAAATAATTAAATTACTTGAACATTCTTACACTGTCTAGAACATTGTAAGCTGCAAGGTGACGATCTAGAAAAAGGCTGATTCTGGAACTCCTTTATTTTTTAAAAGCACAAAAACTGTGTGGGACTGTTGTTGCTTTATAAAGAGCTTTCAAGCAGCAAAAGGCCGTCACAGTGATGAAATATTTGATGTATTATTTACTGTTGTGTGAAGCAAGGTTTTAGAGCAACGACACGTCACTGTGGGTAAAACCAGTTAACACAGGTTAACAGAAGCAGCTGTTTAGTCACGACCTCAATTTGTAAGCCAGCCTAAATTACACGCAACACAAACTGCATACAGTCATACAGCAAACATTCATTTGAAAGGCGCTGCTTTTATTTTAAATGTTGTTTACTAAACAGGCGCGTACGATTGTCAGTGTACAATGTTAACAATGTATGTTTTTTAAAAATAGCAGCTTCGTTGTTTACAACTCTGTAAAAAATAAAACAGTGAACCGATATGTTGCTTTGTAATGCTTGTTACAGTAGTAAAGGGTTATGACACAATGTTAGATTAACATCTAAAGAAGAGATAGGATTTATGGCTTGTTATTTTATTGTGTAACACATTTTATTGTGCGATCATGAATGGTTTACCGATTGCCACGATTATGTTTGCGTGTCGGTCCAAGTTTTGGTTTATGGACATTTAATGTTGTTTGTTTGACAGTCCATCAGTCTCCGGTCTCCACGCAGCACCAGTCCCCCAGAGACCCGTTTGAGCTGGGAGACGCCACCAGCCCGTCCAGCTACTGTCCGGATTACACAGTCCGAGCCCTCACAGACCTGCAGTTCATTAAGGTGAACATCAGAGTGTCACACTCATATTTGTAGTTGATCAGAATTGATCTCGCAATCATTCTGACTGTTGTAATAGACATTTGTATTTGTTAATCACTTGTTTTTGTCTTTGTTGTGTGAGTCATGATGTCAGCAAAAAGAAGCGGCGCGTTTATATTGAGCGATAGATTACCAAGACTTTCTTTTAACATGTCAAGTTGTAACTTTTTGGCCCAGCTTTCAACATTATTTTTTTTTTTACAATTTTACTGGGTTTTTTTTAAGTTTTACTGATACTTGTTAGAGGAAGAGAGAAAGGACAGTTTTTTGTTTCTGTTTGTTAACAGTGCGCTCTTAAAGTAGAGTTACTTAAAGTCTGTAACCTCCAGGAAAGTAAAAATCTCTTGTGTTGTCGACCCGCAGGTGACCCGTTTGCAGTACCTCAATGTCCTGATGGCCTCGCGGGCGGCACAGAGCCCCAACCCCCCTGAAATTAGGATCCTGCCCAACAGTCAAACCAAACTCCTGAACGAAAGAAACACGACTCAAGGTAAACGAGAACAGCGCGTTTAGACACACGCGGAAACATGCATGTGATCCAGTACGTAACTGATGCCCGTCACTCTTTGTGCTTTGGTTTTCCGTAGTTTTCCATGTTTTGTTAATTGGCTAGGAATGTTGTGAAATCTAGACGTGCGAGAACAAGTCGACGGGGAATGTTGATGAAACTGACATGTATCTTCTTCCTTCATGAGGGAAAGAAATGTGTCTTCACCTCTCTTCCGCTGAACTAAGACTCTTCTCTCTCTCTCTCTCTTTTCTCTCCTTCCCTTCTTTGTTTCCCCCCTTTATTTCCATTAGAGTTTCAGCTTGACTTTTCGTTCTTTGACGCAATTGAGAACTACTGTTAGTGTACGTTGCATGAGGTAAACGCACGTGCAGTTTTAAGCATGTTCCTTTGAGTTTGAGATGTTCAAAACCCCACCGGCACGGTGAGACGTCAGAGCGCCACCAGGTGGTGGGTGTTATAAATCATCGCATGCCACACGACACAGTATAACAGTTACATTTCACTGCATGCCTGCCAAATGCACCTTAACTGCAAACGTTTTGCAAAATAACCTGTTTTGTTCTATTGCTGTCTGCGCACCTCCTCATTAAACTCTCAGACATGCTGTAAATCTCCAGGTAAGTTTCCTCTGTAACTCCCTCCTCTTTAAAAAACTGGTAACTCATTACGAAATGCTTTAAGACTAGTATAATCCAGTATTACTCACCTACACTTTACCAGGTTATAACAGTACCGCGTTGCTTTTCTTTTTCCTCTGTACTGTAACTTTTTGATGACTGGTTTGGTGCTTAAGCACTAAAAAACAGAAAAGGACAAAATATTATTGGCATGTCGTGTCAGTCAAGTGGCAATGCATAACTTCATCTCTGTTTGAAACATACAATTGCAGGTTCCTTTAGGTGATTTTACTTTTTATTATGTATGTTGAATGTCAAATGAAGTCAAATGAAGCCAAACTGACATTTCCCACAAATTCAGACCCGGCAGCTTGAATTATAAATCATTGTTAAAAACTTACCGTTGGGAATCGGGGTAAGATAAGGAGACCATTTTTAAACACTGATCTGTCATGTACTCAACAACTGATTTTTGTTGTTTTATAACCCTATAATTGTTATTAGCTAAATCGTATATCTTCCTTTAGGGATTTAAAAAACACTGTCTACATATGTAACTTATCACCTTGTTTCTACTGATAATAGCTGCATATGGCGACTAATATCTGACCAACCATGATTCATTGTAACACATTAAACAAAACACGTTTGTCAGCCAATTTATAAGCATTGCGCTGAAGTGTTAGACACTAAAAACTCAGCCCACTGAATGATGTCACAATATGCTAATTTTGCGTATGCTTTTCATTTTCGGGAACTTCGGGACTGCAGGTGCCAGCAAGAGCCAGGAGTTTAGACCTGAGGAGGAGCTTCACAGTCCGAGAGGAGCTTTCTGACCTTCTGCTAACTAACGTCCAGAACGTTCAAGAATTTGTTCATGACATCTAATTTGATTTGTGTCGTCTTAAATTAATCTACACAGCCATCGAGCCCGATGGAACGAGACCGGTGGGGAAAAACAAAAGACGCTGTAGACTTTTGTTCTTATGCTGCTGGGATCTGTTTCTGCTCTTGTACTCACTCCATCATTCCCCGTGATGTCACTTCCTGTAAGCATCTAATTTATGCGTGTGCATATGTGCTTCTAAATTAAAAGATGGCGTGCCAAGGTCGTACTACCCCTGCTCTATTACTGAAGCAGTGTTATTACTCAGCCTCAACTATAATCTCTGTATTATAATGTGTCCCCAATTGTGCCAAATTGTGTTCAGAGCAGGAGAAAGAGAGGCGAAGTCGCTACCTGATGTTTTTGATTAACACAAACATGAGTTTTTAAGCCCCAGTATGTTTGTGCCAACGTCAGTGTAAACACATGAAGCAGATTTAAATGTGGAAAGCTGGAATTTCCCACCGAACAGACCGGAAAAAGGGTTGCTGGGAAGAGGGGGGTGTTCCTCGCGCTTTTAAAAATGTCTTCACTGCTCCTATTGATAATCAGTATCTATCAAAGACTTGCGTGCATAAACCAAACCGCCGTCCAGTTTTGCAAAACATTTGCACCCTTCACATGTGCGTGACGACTTGATCCACTATCTTAATTCCTGACACCACGCGGTACGTCCAAAACCTTGCCTCTGTGCTTTAATATTCACTGCATGCCAAATTTATCGGCGTTTTCCTTCAACATTTCAGAAGCGTTTAAGGTGTATTGCATGACTGTAGCGATACAGTCTTGAGCTGTAGTTAAGACAACCTGGCTAATCTTTCCTATGCCGACTCCAACAGATCGTTCCATTAGCGAGGCCTAACAGTAGACAATTAAAATTGTATTATATTTTTAAAATAACATTGTAGAAATTTTACTATATAACTATATTACATACTCTTAGAACAAATCCCTGATCTGTTCCATTTGCTTGTGCTAGATAACAATGCCAGAATGCCTGAAAATTTAGTTTTAAACATTAATTATTAGCATATTAAAATGTTTATGACATTCCAACCTGCTTTGGTTTCATTGTGTAAAGTTGATAGATTTATCCGTAACTATCCGGAATCTCGGGAAAGAAATTTCGTAGCGTACAAGAAATTCCAGCCTTTCTTCTGTTGTGTATTGACTGAAATGATGTAACCTTGTTTTTAAGCAGTTACATACAAGTGTGCTCATTTTTATTGCTGTGATTATTACCCAATTGCTAATGTTAACCATAATCTACAAATGACCTTTATACTTTACGAACAGTGTGTCTGATCCCGAGTAAATATTTTTTCTGCTGTTATAAACACGTTGTATTGTTTGTTCTGTTGTACAAGTCGATTTATATGGTCAAACAATAATGAATGTATATTATGAGAACCCCTCTCTTGTTTAACTCTATTTATCGAGAAACGCTGAGATTTTCGGAGAGGTTGAAGTTAACCGGATTAATATGAAACCGATAGGTTGTAGACCTTAATGAGAACAGTTGCTGGTAGTTATGAGGTCTTCAGGTACAAACGTGTGTTAACAGGTTTTCCAAAAATCTTTTCTTTGAGTAGTTGTTTTTGGTAGTTAAGATTCAAACCTGCTCTGTATTGTACACGAGCTGTTGAATGATCTTGAAATCAACTGTTTCATAGGAAATAAATACAACCCAGTGCTAAAATACCTGTTTCTTTCATTATATGTATGTATGTATATATATTCTTACATAATACCATAAATTTAATGAAATCATAAATACCAGTGTTCATATTCATAGCTTATTTACTGGCCACGTTTCTCACCAGCTTTAATAAACACGGCTGAGAAATAGTGAATAGTAAATAGTGAAAACTAGTCTATATATTAGTGCATTATATGACAAAATGTCCGTGTCATTTGTTTCAACTGTTCGGTTGAAACAAATGACACGAAATTGTGACGTTTGTTCTATGAAAATGCTCATGATGGTGTTGCAGATGCAACTTCATTTGATGTTAGTTATGATATTTACAGTATTTTACATGGTGCATTTTCTGTATTCGGCTATAAAAATTCAAGGCAATGTGGCAAAAATGTCCATATATTCTTAAAGGCGCCATTATTACCCAAACTGGGAAGAATGTTTGTTTCAGTTCCTTATATATTCTGTTTTTCTCCTCGTGGCTTTCCTCATACTCAAATTTACTTTCTACATTGTTACTCTTACAGGGAATTTAGTCTGAAAAGTTGCCGTTTGGTGTTTTGGTGTTTGTTTATGTCACAGATGTGGTTAATGTCATAATGGTTCTTTTGAATTCAGTTTTTGGTGGGAAGTTTGGATACAAAGTTTCTGATCATTCAAACCTTGTGACACGCAAATATGCATATTAAAACATTCTTACTGTTTAAAAAAAACACCACAATCTGCAGATCTAGAAAATGTTGAATGTTGAATCCTTTCGTTTGGCCTCAATCCAAACACTGAGCACACGATTGAAGTTCATTTTAATTTTTTTAGGCAAAGCAAAAATATTATGCATGAATATTCAACATTCATGAATGTTTATTACTGTATCAAGTATAATTAGCATGTTTTGTTATAACACACACCAGTATGCAATGTCATGCCTATACGAGTAATATTAATAAGTTTTCCAGTGAAAATATAAATTCATCATTATACGATTTATGTGTGCGCTTTACCAATGGGGTTATACAAAATAAACCACCAATATATTCTCATTTTTGCAAATATATACATAAAAAAATGTATACTGTTTTAAAGATATCTGAATGTTTAACAACTATGTTGGCAAAATGAATCAAATTTTCAAAAATATTTTTGTGAAAATTTTAAGTTAAACCAAAATAGGCATTTTTCACTTGTTTGCCTGTAGCCTGTAATGAACCTCTGCGCATTCTGGAAATGAAGAACAAAACAAGATTTTTGTGGTTTTTGAACCTTCTTTCCAGATTTGTCAAATGTCTTGATCTAAAACGTATCTGATGTACGTGTTTCTTCAGCTTTGTTAACCTCACGTGGCCACATTTAAAATCAGTTGTTATTCTTTGACACACAGATTTTGCTGTCCTACATGAATGCAGTGGTTCTAGCCCTCTGCAACACTGCATGAGTTATTGCGACTTTGGTTTTTCAACACCCTTACAGCTCATGCGACTTCCTTTTACAAGCATGTGATGTTGACTGAGGACCATATTTGTACATGGAAATGCAAATAACACCATGCCCTTAATCTTAGAAAGAGTATCAGACAGCGTGCATGTATCGCGTTCAGTAGCTAACTGAAATAAAACTATTGTAAATAAACGACATAACATTTTATAAATGTACATTTTATAAAAATAACTACATTTGTGTAGTTACTTAATAACTATATTTGTGTAATCGCACACAAGGAGATCTGAGGAGATCACCAACGTGTGGCAAATCTGGTTAAACCAGTAATTCAACAAAGTCATTTCCTCTTTAAACACAAACAAGTCTTCCACACACCTATTGCATTTAAAGACGTAGAAACACTGACTCATGGTATCATCATACGAGCCTTAAAATGCCAGCTGACAGCATGACAGCCAGTTTGTATCTGCAGGAAGATATCCTGTAAGATTCAGTTTGGGTTATGAGGCCTCCTCAGTGTCACAATATCTCGCTCCAATACTCGCCAGGCGGTAAATGAGGAACATTAAGCGTTACATAAGCGGAGAATTTTACTTGACACTCCATCTGGTTTAAACTAGTAAACGAGAATTGCCTAAACACAGATTAAACCCTAAAATTCCTTATTTAAAACTCATTCATCAGTTTACCTGCTTCTCCCTCTGTGAAAAAGAAAGTTTAAATAAAAGTCTTCCAGGGTTAGTTTTTACTTGCAAAATAAAAAAGGTTTAAATATGATGCTTAAAATCAAAACATAAGTCTCATTATCCCGTGTTGACTTTTTTTTACAACAAAATATTAGAAAACCACATCATTTTAAGTTCAAATTAGCCCATTTTATGACATTTATCATATTAACTCTTTTATGGCTGTTGGATTTCCTTGTTTTTGCTGAAGAATATGACTTGCTCTGACACGAGGTGGAATGTCCTTAAATCTTGCTGGCAAACATGGCGCATCCATTTTTAAACAGACACGTTGGGACGTGCTGTTGTCTTTAAAGTAAAAGGGAGACATACTAACTGCTCAAATTCATGGTAATGTTTGTTCTCAGGTTTTTTCAGATAATGTACTTTGTAATGAAATAAGTCTTATGTTTCGGCATACTCTTGCAACCTATATTCTGAATGACAAAACTTCCTGCTTTTATTGCTAAACTAACCATGCACAGGACAAACAATGAGAAAACAAAACAGTACTACAACAAATTCAACAGAAAGACTCGTGGCCGCTGTCTGACTACTCTGCCTCAGCCTTCTGTGTGTTATTTTGAATGTTATTGTTGTTGAGGGGTATGACCCCAGCAGTCAGAAGGTCATGTCTTACAATCACATTCTCTAATCAGCAATTTGTTCTCGCTGCCTACCTACACACAGTGTTACTGATTGTAGATTCTACAGCAAACTGAAAACCATCTACAGCAAACTGAGAACCTTTAGACATTTGTCCAGGAAATCCTGAATTTTTCTTGACAGTTGGAAGCCAATGGAGAAACCAGATGCATATAAGAAAATTTACATAAACTGAGATCATTTTAAAATTGAGGGTAAAATCGCTTCGTTTTTTGCAACAGCCAGCAGCTGTTCATATCCTAAACTCTATACTGTGAAATGTATAACCACAATTCACAGTTACAACTTTCCAACTTTTTTGTATTTTTTTAATAATTCTTATTTAATTTATTTAATCTTAAAGCTGCAATCCGTAACTTTCGCCTCTCTATCGCCATCTTTGTTTGAGCATAAAATTACAGGTTATTTGAAGCCAAACTGACATTTACCGGGAAATCGGACCCGACAGCTCAAATTACAAATCGTTATCATAAACTTACTGTTTCGCATGGGGGTAATGTAAGGAGACCGTTTTGAACACTGATCTGTCATGTACTTGCTCAGTAAATGATTTTTAACTCAGAAAAGTTTGGGATTGCAGCTTTATTGTAGTTTTATAAATTTTTCATGTAATTTTTATTTTTCATATTGCATACCTTGAACAAACACATTTAAGCAATTAACTCTTCAAAACAAAATAATAAATACAAATTTTATTTTCATCAATACGGTGCTCGGCAGTCAGTGAGCACGGATTTGCAATTCATCATCTCAGTTTATAAACACAGATTTTAAACCGGATCTCTCGGTTTAAAAGCGTGGCCGGTGGCCCCGAGCACTTACAAGCCGACGGGTATGGAACGCGGACGGGGCCAAAAGTCTTCAAATTAAACGCGTGAAATTTGGACGCGTCAACACGCACAGTTTGTACGCGTAAATACGAAGTATATGTTCGGGTGTCGCGTCAGACCGCACAACAGCCAATAGCGTTGCTCTATTTAGGATTTCATTTGCATTTGTGATGCGATGGCACGTGCTGTATAC
>JAZGTJ010014578.1:0-14035 GCA_036877575.1 Botia almorhae
AGACTGAACAAGTAGTTTCTGTAGACTCACATACACTATTCCCAGAATTGACTGGTGGTAGAAATGCAACTTACCTTAATTTCAGTTTTAGGCTGCTGTTGTCAAGCGATTTGACGCGAACGCCCCGCGCTGTCCGGCTGTACAACTCTAACGCCCAAACAAAAGTTTTCAAGTGTAACTTTAACCTTAAAACTTTTGCGTTAACTGAACCTGTTTCTGTATGAACTCGACATGTTACACTGCTACAGTCCCGTGTCTCAAGAAAACAATCCGAGTGGAAACCGGATATCCGCAGTACACAGAGCTCGCGCACACACCTGTGCACACAATGTTTCATTTATAGTTTATAGTTCATTATAGTGCGATCCCAGGGATTGCACATAGTCAGAAACAATGTATAGTATAATGCAATGTAAGTCGCTTCGGATAAAAGCGTCTGCCTAATGCGTTAATGTTAATAAATTGCTGCAGATGGATCCAAATCAGTCTGACTCTTTGCTACAATTATCACATTTTCATGCTATTGTGGACCTATTGCATTATGTAGGCAGTAGCATTAAATATGAAATGCTTAATAAAACAAGGTCTTAATTGCCGGATCTATTGTCACAGTAAAATCCTTACAAAAAACAGTTTATTTAAACATTTTCTTTTAAATCCAGGCTATTTTTCACCTGTTTGTTCATGTGTGTATGCAGGTTTCTGTATGTGTTGGTAAAATGATTTCTCTGTACTTTTTCATTGGTGCATCAAACTGTTTATTAATCATCGCTTCACTGTAACCATAAGTCAGTCTAGTGCTAAGACCGACAGGCCAGTGGGTATGACACTCCTCCCACTTCAAACTTCAGATAGAGCCAAGAGATGCCCAGCAGATGGCCAGTGTACCAGAGGGTTCCCTGTCGCGTGAGCGGAAACTTTCTTCACTACATCCATCAAGCTAGCGTTGTACAGGTGGTTAAGCAGGCAATTTCCATTTCCAAAGCTGAATCTTTTATAGCGTGGTAAATAGAGCTTCACAAAGTTCCCGACTTCTCTGTCAGTGATTTCTTCTCCTGACACTTGCCGTTTCAAAGTCTCTGATAGCAACACCTGAGCGCTCACAAAACCCTGTTACAAATCAGAGTGCAAAAAGACAGACTATTTTTAGGCTGTGTAACTGTTTTCTGTTTCTTTGATTGAAGCATTCAGAGATGATGGCATCACTTTCCTTGCTGATCAGAAATATGTCAGAGTGGGGAGGTTTTAAAAGCATTTTTAGCATTAGACGTATTTCATTCACCTTCTGTTTCAGAGGTTTAGGAGAAGCAGTTTGTTGTGGTTTTGCTGGAATGGTTTGCTAACTAAAGTCCGATATTAGTTGTGTAATTGCATCCACAGATAGACATGAGAAGGCCTGTCCTTCTTTGGGGTCTTACCTAATTACACACAGGAGAGAGATTCTAAAGCTCTCTATACAGAAGAGCCCAGATCACAGCAACATCAATGTCATTATATGCAATCTATATTTTTAGACTTTTAGAAAGCAGTTTTTGACATTGATTATAGAGCTGCAAGTTATAAACTTGAACAGATACAGACCAATGAGAAAACAGATACCATAGAGATGTTAACAGCACAATGTGTACATGACTGAGAAATCATTCACACCTGAGGGTTTTTTTGCTTCTAAAATTATGGTAGCACACATCAACAGCTTTATTGTTATTTATTAAAACACCAGGAAGAGCAGTGTTAAACACACCAATGTTCTGTCAGAAACATTAAAATAAATAATACAGATAAAAAGACGTACAAGGAAAAAAAACACACTGTTAAAATGAATCTGTGTATGTTGTAAATTAAAATGTCAATATACTGTACTTTTTACTGTAAATATACTGTAAATATACTGTAAATTTTATTTATCTATTTACCTTTCTGTTTCTTTGACCACTGCATCTCTCTCTCTCTCTCTCTCTCTCTGGTGATGATATAGTGCTCTCTTTTACTCATCAGGGCCTCTTGAGTTCAGACAATCAGCACTGGTCCTTACCTGTTTTACCCAGCCCATTTCCATAGCAACTGTCTATACTTGATCAAACTCCTATTCGTCGAATGACACTCCAGTGAACTATTAGTGCATCATTGAAGCATGGCTCTCTAGGTGAAACTGTAGTAATAGTGCTTATAATTTCCACTTGTGGGCTTCGTTTAATTTAGGACTTCAACAGAAGGAAACTAAGCAAATTATATTCAGAAGTCATCAAATGAGATGGATCAGGGCATTCCAGTGTGTTATTCTTGTGCTATATGTGATATTTCTTCTGTATTGTGCTGTAATGTACTTTAGAAGGGTATAAGAAGGGTAAGATATTAGAAGGGTAAAACATTGCAGCAGAAATGTGTTAAATAGTAGTTCAAATACAGATGTTTTTAGAATTCTTACTGCTGATTGGTTTGATTCATGGTTTGTGTGTTTAAATGCTTGTAAAGGAAATGAAGTGTGTCTGGGACACTGTTGATCTCAATGACTTGCCTTCCTTATTATGCAGTTAATATGCCCCCTCTAGCAAAGGGAAAAAGGGTAAAGGTGTAGGACTTCATCATCTGAGCACTCAGGGGCCTGAAGGAGCCCCACAGAAGGGACACACAAAGACCTTGCTTGGAGGTTCACAACATGGACTGTAAGAAAAAGCAATGAAGTATTGTTTCCCCCACAGGCCAGTCAGCAGCTGCTCATACCATCGGCAGTGACCCTACGGCAGAGATTGAGAAGATCACACACTGACTTGACTCCACAGACACATTTATTGCCTTCACAAATTGTGCTGCCAGAGAAATCCATAGTGTGTGTGACCGATCATCCATCACTCCATCTGTTTATCTGCACTGATGTGTCCAATGGTCTGTCAGTGTGTGCTGGGGAGTTGACACACATTATGCACATATACAGACATTATGGAGACTTCAACATCCCTCACACGTTTAAAGGGAAGACTTAAACCTTTGTTAGGTTGGGTCTTTTTGTGCAGACCCACCTGTAAAGTCTTATAAATTCTTGAGAAGGCTCATTAAAGTCACTTATTAAAGTCACAAATATAATTATTAGACAATCACTGTCATTTACATATACAGTATAAAAAGGAACACAAACAATTATAGGAGCAGTTCGGCCAAAATGAAAATCATTTATTTACCTTAATTTCATTCTAACCTCTTCTATTAAACAAAGGGATATTTTAAAGAATGTCACAGTTGAGCTTCTAAAAGCACAAATATCATCATGTAAGTATCCCAAAATTGTTCCGAATAACATCTTAGTAAACCTTCAGTGGTTTTTACGTTATTATTATTGTTGTTATTATTATTTCAAACCTCCTGTCACAATAATTTGAATATGGGTCAATTCTGCGGGTAAAAAGCCAGTGTTTGTCATGAGATCTGATAACACAGCACAGTCCCCATCTCCTGCTCAACAAATGCGGCCTGTATTGCTCTGATAAAGCACAATTGTACAGCAAATAATGGTCTCACACAGAGGCTTATGTCAACCTACATAGCAGCCTTGTTCCCAAAACGATATCATCGTGTGTCCTTGTACATGCACAAACACACACTGCCACCAGTCAGAGCAATGAGTCAACAGCTGCTCTTAAAGCAGACCTAATACAATATGACAGGCCCACAGGTCACATGTGTGCTGTGTCCTGCTTTCTCACCTATTTCTACAGTCCATTTAGGTCATCTATGAGTCCAGCTTGGACCGTGAAGCCCCTGCTGACACGTGTATCTGGTCCCAACAGGCCCCTTGATCAGGAACACCATCCCAGTACTCACCAACCAATCCTGTGTGACAGAATAAGGACCCAAGTTGTTATGAGTGCCTGTTTGTGCACCAACAAGCCCTGACAGCATTGCTGACTAACAGAAAACACCTTGATGTAAAAAGGCCAGCATGGCTATTTTTGACAATGGTATACATGGTCAGCTGACAAAGATGCTGCAAATTATATCTAAGAAATTTCTCTATAACTCTGATGCAACAATGACTTTACCAGGACAATACTGCAACTTCTCACATGCAGACTGGCTTTAGGTGAAAACTAGTACTAATGTTATGGAGGAGGTCGCTGCTCCGCCACCTGCTGGTCGTCAGCGGGATCCCTCACCAGAATATTAACTTCCTCCCCAGACTACATTTCCCATGATCCCGTACCCAGGCCTGATTACTTCCTGTTTGGCAACAGATTCCAATCACTAGGACTATAAAGCCCGGAACCACACGTTACTCTGTGCAATGTCTTGTTTTGCCATGTGCGACAACTCAGGGCCGTTTTTCGACCCTCGCCTGTTCATTGATTATTCTTGTTAATAAAGAGCTGCATATGGATCCCTCTGCATCTGCGTCTTCGTTACAGAAGACATCGCCACAAAGTGATCCAGCAGCCATTCGTCAGCTCTCCACCGAGCTTTCGGCCCAGTCGACCCATCAACAGCAACTTGCACGATTGACCACACTCACGGAGGAGCTGGTGCGAGCACTGCACGGAGGACAGTTTCTGCCGCCAACCGCAAGCACTGCAACACCCTCTGTATCCAGCCCTCTGATTTTCACCATGGCTTGAAGTGCAAGGATTTTTTTGTTGCAGTGATTTTTGTCTCTCAACAGCACTCTATATCCCACAGAAAATAGCCGCATCACTTTTGTTTGCTCTCTAGGTCAGTTTTTCCTTCTTTCGAGTCTTTTTACAACAATTTAGAGAAGTTTTTGAACACCCCTTTAGGGTTTGAGTTCCGGCAAACAGCTTATGGTCCTAACCCAAGGTGGACTTTTATTCACTGAATATGCTTTGAACTTCCGAACCCTCGCTGCTTAAACAAACTGGGTTGAGGATATGATAAAGTTGCTGTACCGCCTCTTTGCACCCTCAATGTTCCGGTCTCTGCTTATATTGTGGTCAGCCCGGTCATCTAATAGCCTCCTGTCCTGTCAGACCCGTCTCTAAATCACCTCCGGTGAGTGTAGCCTCAACTTCCAATGATCATAGTAATTTCATTCATGTCCCAGTTGCTTTAGTCTTCCAAGGTACTACCATTAACTCCTTTGCTCTTATTGATTCAGACGCTGCTGCTAATTTCATATCCTTAGAGTTCGCTAAGAGGAATAACATTCCATTAACCCTATGTTCTTCTTCCCTAGAGGTGGAGGCGTTAGATGGCCGCCCATTGGGACTGGGGAGAGTGGAGCACCAGACCGAGAGTCTACATCTGCTTGTGGGGGTGCTTCACTCTGAAGACTTGTGCCTATATGCCATCTCAGCGCCTCACCATACTATCATTCTGGGTCTGCCCTGGCTACATTCCCTTGAGCCTACCATTTTGTGGGGTGAGGAAGAAATAACTTGTTGGGGAGACAATTGTCACCAATCCTGTTCACGTAAGATCGCTCCTCTTCACTCTGATCCACCCGTAGTTGACCCAGTAAAGCCATCTCCCACTCACTTTCAGATACCGCCCGAATACTCTGATTTGGCCCTAGTTTTAGTAAGCAGATGGCCTCCCAATTGCCGCCACATTGTGACGTATATTGCGCAATTGACCTCATTCCTGGGCCTAAGCCTCCTAAGGGTCGAATTTTCCCCTTGTCCCAACCGGAATCAGCTGCTATGCAGCAATATATCAATGAGGAGTTAGCGAAGGGTTTAATTCGTCCATTTAACTCGCCAATTTCGGCAGACTTCTTCGTGAAGGAGGACGGGGGTTTGTGACACTGCATTGACTACCATGGCCTTAACGAAGTTACCATTAAGTTCCGCTATCTGCTCCCACTCATTCCCGTGGCCTTAGAGCAACTCCAACATGCCAGGTATTTCACTAAACTCAACCTTTGTAGCGCGTACAACCTAGTTCATATTTGGGAGAGAGATGAGTGGAAGACAGCATTCTCGACCTCTACCGGTCACTATAAGTATCTTGTTATACCGTTCGGTCTGGCTAACAGTCCCTCTGTTTTCTAGTCGTTTATGAACGACATATTCCGTGATATGCTCGATAAATTTACAATAATGTGTATTGATGATATTCTGATTTACTCAGAAACTTTAAGAGAACATATAACCCATGTCCGCTCGGTACTCCGGCGTCTGATTCAGAAAAAAATATACGTAAGAAGGGAGAAGTGTTAGTTCCATAACACTAGTACCACCTTCCTGGGTTATGTTATCAGTCACGAGGGAGTGGTCATGGATGACAAAAAGGTATTAGCAGTCACTGAATGGCCCCTCCCCAAGACCCTCAAGGAGCTGCAGCGATTTCTTGGTTTTGCTAACTTTTACAGCACTTTTACGATTTATTTACAATTTCAGCTCCGTTGCCTCTCCCCTGACATCCCTCACCAAGTGTCAATCTAGTAGGTTAATGTGGAACGAAGCTGCTTTAAGGGCATTCGCTGAACTCAAAAATCGCTTCACTACCTTGCCTATTTTGCGTCACCCAGACACTGAACTACCCTTCATAGTTGAAGTAGAGGTGTCTAACATGGGCATGGGTGCTATTCTGTCCCAGCAACACGGTACGCCCCCCAAGATGTACCTGTGCACCTACTTCTCATGGAAGCTCTCTCCCACCAAACAAAATTACGTTGAGAGCTTCTAGCCATCAAACTCGCACTAGAGGAGTGGCGACATTGGCTTGAGGGGGCTGCTCATTCCTTCACGGTGATAACTGATCACAAGAACTTAGAGTATTTGCGTTCTGCTAAACCCTGAGAAACTCTTAGTCGCTCCCGTACAGTGGGATCTACATACAGAAATTGTACATATTAACGACTCACATCCACGCCATCCCGAGTGCCCCGAGAACCTTACTTTTGTCCCTGATTCCTTCAGAGAATGAGTGCTCACTCAGGTTCACAAAAGCCCTAGTTCAGGACACCCCGGTATCGCAGCTACCATCCACCTCCTGAGAAACTGTTACTGGTGGCCTAATCTCCCAAGCGATACCATATCTTATGTAGGAAACTGCCCAGTCTGTCAGGTCTCCATAACACCCAGACAACTACCTGCCGGTCTCCTTCAGCCACTACCCATACCACACAGACCCCGGTCCCACATTGCAATTGACTTTATTACAGATATCCCTAACTCTCAGGTGAACGCTTGGTGACTCTCTCAAAACTACCTACTGCTTTTGAGACTGCAGAACTACTGTTTAACTTTGTTTTCAGGTTTTATGGCCTTCCAGAGGACATTGTGTCGGACCAGGGTTCCCAGTTCACTTCACGTGTGGTCCTCCTTTTTCAAGAGTCTGGGTGTAAACATCAGCCTGACGTCTGGTTACCACCCCCAAGCTAAAGGACAGACAGAACACCTGAACCAAGAGATCATCAGATTCCTTTCGATCATACTGTAACCAGCGACAGGCTGACTGGAGCAGGTACCTGATGTGACAAATAATTTCCTACTTCTAAACTCAAATAAAACCGAGGTACTACTTATTGGACCAAAAACATGTAATATTTCAGATTACAATCTGCAAAAAGAAGGCTGCACTGTTACCCCTGCAAATACAGTTAAAGACCTAGGCGCTATATTAGACAGTAATCTGTCTTTTGAAAACCACATTTCAAATGTTACAAAATCCGCCTTCTTCCATCTCAGAAACATAGCCAAACTACGAAATATTTTGTATATTGCTGATGCTGAAAAGCTAGTTCATGCATTCATGACCTCCAGACTTGACTACTGTAACGCATTACTTAGCGGTTGTCCTGCATCATCACTAAATAGACTACAGCTAGTTCAAAATGCAGCCGCCAGGGTGCTTACTAAATCAAGAAAATATGACCACATAACCCCTATTTTTAAATCTCTCCACTGGCTACCCATAAAGCATCGTATAGACTATAAAGTTCTGCTGATTACCTAAAAAGTTTTACACGGTTTAGCTCCTACATACCTAACTGAGCTCCTGTCACGCTACAACCCATCCCGCTCTCTAAGATCCCAAAACTCTGGACTTCTAATAAGTCCCAGAATAAATAAATCCACCAAAGAGGGTAAAGCGTTCTCATACGTAGCACCTAAACTTTGGAATAGCCTTCCTGACACTGTTTGTGGTTCAAACACAGTCTCCCAGTTTAAATCTAGATTAAAAACACATTTTTTCAGTGAAGCATTCATGTAATACAGTGAACAGCAGCTACGCTAAGTTGTTTTCTCTGTCTTCCTCCCTGACCTCGGGATACTCTTCCCGAGGTAACTAGAGTTTATGCCAGCGCCAGGAGAATCATCACGTGCCGCCCTCCCGTCGATAACCATTCCAGATGATGGAGCTAAAAAACGGAGGCCATCTTATGTCCCCATTGCACAACACAAAATACCACAATAACATTAAGGATAATATTAAATGCATCACTTTCTTTTATTTATTTTTATTTATTTTACTTTTGCTCACTTAGTCTAGTTGTGCAAGCACTGGTGAGCTTGTAGAGATGCAGCAGTATTGCCAGAGGAGGCCTGGTTTCTCTCTAGGTTTTGTCTCCTTTTGGAGTTTTTCTCACCACCGTTGGCTGCAGCTCCCCTGCCCTTGTACTGCCCGTCAGGAGTCTGCTGTAATCAGCTTTAATTTTGCACTTATTATTAATATTATTTTATTTACTATCTGTTCATAACCCATATATGACTGTATAATCTGCATAATATCACCTGTGTTCCTCCTACCTTGTTTGCTCTTTGTCTGTCTGTCTGTGTGTGCTGTGTACTCTGCCTAAAGATATCATACATGTAAAGCTGCTTTGAAACAATGACATTTTGTAAAAAGCGCTATATAAATAAAGTTTACTTGACTGACTTGACTTGACATGTGGGCTGAATACACTCCAAACTCGCTGGTCAAGCCATCCACGGGTATGAATCCCTTCAAGTGCCTTCTGGGCTTCCAACCTTCACTGTTCCCATGGTCTGGGGAAACCACGGACCTTCCCGCAGTCACTGACTGGCTTCAGCGAAGCGAAGAGGTCTGGGATAAGGCCCACACCCACCTACTCCATGCCGTTCAACGTCAAACCCTACAGGCCAACCGACGTTGTCGACCCAGCCATCGTTTTGCTCCAGGTCAGTGGGTCTGGCTTTCCACCAGGGATCTACGCCTGCGTCTGCTCTGTAGGAAGTTCAGTCGCAGGTACGTGGGTAAATGCGGGAGACATCCTGGACCCCACGTTCATCGAAGAGTTTCACAGAGCTCACCCGGAGAGGCCGGCCCCTCGTCCCAAGGTAAGACCCCGGCATCGCTTTCCTCCTAGCATCAGAAGCCGCTCGCAGGTCGACAGCGGGAACCATCGCCAGAATATTAACTTTCTCCCTGTATTACATTTCCCATGATCCCATACAAAGGCCTGAATACTTCCTGTGTGGCACCTGATTCCAATCAGTAGGACTGTAAAGCCCGGAACCACACGTTACTCTGTGCGATGTCTTGTTTTGCCATGTGCGACAATTCAGAGCGTTTTCTCGGACTGCCTTATCATTGCCGATTGGATTGTATATCGTTTTTGACTTTTGCTGCCTGCCTTTTGCCTCTGCTTTGGACTTTGTTATCGATTGTTTGCTGCCTGCCTCGACCCTTGCCTGTTACCTCATTTTGATTTTGTCTCGCCCGTATTGCTCTGTTCGCCGTTATTCGACCCTCGCCTGTTTATTGATTATTTTTCCATATAAAGAGCTGCATATGGATCCCTCTGCATTCACGTCTTTATTACAACTAACATATACCAGAGCTCAGTAACCACATTTTATTAACAGGGTGCCAGTGAAAGTCTGTCTCTAAGCTGTCAATATTGTGCTTGTTAAATTCCTAGAGAGAGACTTTGACTTTTATTTAACATTCCTCTAAAAACACGCACTAGGTTGCCCAACAACCCAACTTTACAATGTGATCAGGAAGAAAAAAATATAAGAAAGGGGAGAAAAAGGAGAACCAAAATTGTAATAATAGAAAATTTAGTTACACAACAAAATTGACATCACCAAATGAAGCATATATCACCATCTTTACAAATTGACCATTTAAGTTAAAACCATTTTAACTGAAATTCAAGCAGATTTCCTGTCATTTGGAAAAACCTATGTTTCACTCTTGATCTGGATTTAACAAGGGCAGTAAAGAGTTAAGAAACATTTATAATTCGCCTCAGCAGCCAGTCTACAAGACTTCCAAATGGCTAACTTAGCTTGTCCAACTACAAAATTGGCCACAGTACATTGCTCTCTGTGAGCTCTTGAGTACTTGCATCCATAAACAAATAGTGTCTTGTTAAAAACAAAACCCAGGTCTCCAAGTATTCTTTCAAGCAAGGTAAACAATGGAACACAATCTGTAACATTCTGTAAAAACATGAAAAACAGATTTCTGTACAGAACTGGTGAAATGTTCATATTACACTTAGAAATTAATGTGTTTGTAGGCAGCGCACAATGCAATAATCTCCACTGTTAATCTCTATAGCAGGGGTCACCAACCTTTTTGAAACTGAGAGCTACTTCATGGGTACTGAGTCATACGTAGGGCTACCAGTTTGATACACTCTTCTGAAATAACAACTAAACTTCATGTATAAAAGCATATTTGTAAGATATTGTCATTTTTAAATCTATATAAATGCAAGTGTGATTAAAAAAGAATAGCAAGAGAATAAAATTTAATTTTAGATGCAGCTCACTAGTGAGTTGTGCTATTTTTAGAACAGGCCTGCGGGCGACTCATGTGGTCCTTGGAGGCGACCTGGTTCCCGCGGGCACCGTGTTGGTGACCCCTGGTATAGCGTTTAGGTAAGAGGCCCTTATAGAAAAGCCTCCACGATGGAGAGAGATCAGGGGAGACAGTTAAAAGTTCCTTTCATTTGGTGTCACAACACGAGGAGTGTAGGGGGAAAGGCTGCTTTCAGCCCACCTATGAGCTGCTCTATTGTCCTCACAGATCTAAAACCTGTCTGATTACAAATATCCACCACTGACCTCCATCTTTAAGAGGAAACATTAATTAAATGTAAAATTTTGGTTAATCCTTTTTCCTTTAAAGTTGTAACTATTGTATTATATGTGCAAAGATTACCACCTAAAAGGGAATAATAAAACAATTGTTCATCAAGAACGAAATAATGATCTGGTTGTATGACCAGGAATTTAAAACTGAAGCATAGAAATTAACCTCAGAGGTAAATCTTCCACTATAAAGAGACATCAAAAACAGTTGTTTGTCAAGACGAAGCCCTTGACCCCTTTATTAACTGGCAAATAAAGAATTGCAGGAGAGAGCCAGTGATAACCATCCCAAAAGAAATCAACAAAAATCTTCTACAGATGTTGCTACAAATCTTTGGGTGGGTCAAGCACATTTAGACAATGCCACATCATAGAGGCTGTTAAATTATTAACAATGAGCACCTTTCCCCTGTATGACAACTGAGGCAGAATCCATCTCTGTTAAGGAAATGCACATAGGGTTGGATCCTTATGCAGCTCTTTAATAGGTAGAGTAATCAATATACAGGCGATGGTCAAAAACCGGCAAACAGAGCAATGTAGATAAGACAAAATCAAAACAAGTACACAGGCAAGGGTTAAGGCAGGCAGCAAACAATCAACAAGAACAATGTCCGTAACAAAAACAAGAGGCAGGCAGCAAAAAGTCAAAAACGATAAACAGTCCAATTGGCAATTGGAAATAAGTCCAGGGAAACGCTCTGAATTGTAGCACATGGCAAAACAAGACATCGCAAAGAGTTCTACAGAGTCTGGGGTTTATATAGCCAGCATGATTGGATACAGGTGTTGCAAACAGGAAGTAATCAGTCTTTGGCGAGGGCTCATGGGAAATGTAGTTTGAGAGTAGACTAATACTCTGTTAATGGCTCCCTCTGGCGGCGTGGAGGAGGCGTCGCGGAGGAGGCGGAGCAGCGGCTTCCTCCGTAAAAATCCCTATTTCTGTAAGCGTCCAGAGACTCTTTTGAAAACTTCACCTCCGTTCTTTTGCATAAACCAATCTGTTCAAAAGAAAACCCCCAGCACTTTAAACCCCAAAGTTCTGGGGGACCTCCATCTTTCCATTCACCCATCAGAAAAGAAGCACTCTTTTTCCCATTTATTCGAGAATAAGAGGCTTTCTGTTACAACCCAAGAGATTCTCTTATGTTCTTAACATTCTCATTAGATCTAATAATGACTGTAACATCATCAGCATAAGCACTACCAAATTTGTGGTGGATGGACAGGCTGTTGAAATTCCACTCAACTTATTCCTCAAAGGTACCAGTAGTGGTTCGATAGCAATAGCATAGAGAACTCCTGAAAGGCCACAGCCTTGCTGTATACCCCTACATACTTTAAGAGGTCTTCCAAGGAAACAATTGATTTTTAGGATGCTATAAATATCCATGTACAGCAGCTTAACATATGAATCAAAACAGCATCAAAAGCATTAAAACATTCATAAAGGAAAATGTGATCAATGCGATCAAAAGCTTGTTTCTGATCTAATGAAACAAAACCAACGTCGTTTATGTATCCTGAAAAAAATCACGTCCCGGATCAAAAACAGATTATCAAAAATAGTCTGATCAGGAATACAATAAGACTGGTCTGTATGAATCACAGAAGAAATGTAAAGTTTAATTCAGTTAGTTTAAGTCTTAAAAAGTATCTTGTGATCAACGCCAAGCAGTGAGACAGGACGCCAGCTTCTTATATCTTTTTTGGGACCAAGGTGATCACAGCTTTTCAAAGACTCACTGGTAGTTTCCCTTTTTTATACTTTCCATTAAAACAGAAAACAAAACTTTTCCAATCACTGGCCAAAAATGTTTATAAAATTCCACATTTAAACCATTCAAACCTGGGTTTTTTCCAAAGGACAATTCCTGAATAACAGAAGTTAATTTATCAAAGGTCAACGGTGTTATGGATGAGACTCCTGCTCCACCTCCTCTGCGCCACCAGAGGGAACCTTTGCCGGAAATTCTATTCAATTCACATCCGGACTGCAAATCCTATAAAGCTATACCTGGGACTGATCACTTCCGCCTTGACACCTGTGACTCATTACTTCGACCTATTTAAACACTGTAGATCCCTTTGTGCAATGCGAAGTCTTGATTTGACCAAGCTGTCATTTCTGAGCATTTTCCATTTTTCTGGTTTGTACTTTGTTTCAATCTTTGGACTGTTTATCGTTTATGCCTGTTTGCCACCTGCCTTGATCCCTGGACTGTGTATGTTTTGTGAATGCTATCTGCCTACCCTGACCATTGCCCCTGACAATTTGCCATTTTTGCCTTGTCTTGTCTACTCTGCTTTGTTTGCTGGTTGCCGATCACTGTTTGTCTGACCACGAGCAATAAACACGCTGCAAATGGATCCTAGTGCCTCTGACTCTTCATTACAGAACTTATAAAGACTCGATGGACCATCAGCTATTTTAAAGAATCTCTGTTAATTCATTGTAGGGTTGAATATTAAATGGCATTTGTTTCTGTGTCACAACCCCATCTCCTTGCCTAAAGGGACCCTTTGCATTCCTGAGCCCACAAATGAGCTGATAGAGAACAAAGGCTATTGGCTAAGGTGTTTGTGTTGTATGTAGGGGGTTTGCCATTTGTTTAGTACAGTGGGGGTTAAACATGGTCTTCTGATTGGTCAGTTTGATTATCTTAGGTTGGTTTCAGTCACATGGTCAAGAAAGGATAAATAGGGAATGTAAGATATGCTCTGTCTCTTCTTTTCCATGCTCTTTTTCCTCTGGGTGCATTCTTTGAGCTCTGCTCTTGGATTCTGCCCTTACTATGCTCTTCTCTATCTGAGCTCTTGGCCCAACTTTCAGGCCTCTCTTTTCTTGTCTTTCTCTCTTTCTATTCTTCTTAAGGTAATATTCTTCACATACACTGTTTACAGTTACTTTCATATGTTATTTTACCATTTACATGCATATTCATTGTAACCATTTCATTGCATAACTTCAGTCAGTAATGGTAATAAATCATCTCACCTATAAACTCTGTACC
>JAZGTJ010014579.1:0-14034 GCA_036877575.1 Botia almorhae
GAAAGTTTTCCCTGAATTTCCCTGAACATCCCAGGGCCTCAAACTGTCACCTTTATCCAACCTCATACAACATTTTATCGATTATTATCGCTAATATATTATTTATATATAATGATAATATATTATTAGAAATATATTTTTACTATCGAACATTATTAACAAAAAACATGCTCAGAACGTTGGCTAATGTTTTTCAAAGGCTCTCTAAGTTATCAAAAAGGTTCTTAAAGTAACATTAGTAGAACATTTTTTTAACATTATGTAAACTAAAACTTTTAGTTAGTGGAATGTTTTAAAAAGTTACATAAAGCATCTAAAAAACTGGATGTTTTGAACGTTCCTAGAACTTTCAAAATAACATTTTTAACGTTTCTGTTACTTAATGGAACCCACTGCTTACTTAAATTGTTAGCTGGGAGTGTGTTTTGATGAAGAGGATACAATTTCCACAGATGAAGAGGATAATGAAGTAGATGCACACGATCATTCCTGATGACGACGGCCCGCCGTAAGCCATGATCCCGTCATACATGACGGCGTTCCAGTCTTCACCCGTAAGAATCTGAGACACACGAGCACACAAACTCAGAGACACAAACACAGTATAACAGTGACGTCTGTGATTGGCTCTCCAGCCAAACCCCGCCCCCTCCCCCAGCGCACCTGAAACACTGTGAGCAGGGCCTGAGGGAAGTTGTCAAAGGTGCTCCTCTTGGTTTGTGTTTCGTCGAAGTTAAACTTGCCGCCGAAGACCTGCATGCCGAGAAGACTGAAGATGATGATGAAGAGGAAGAGCAGCAGCAGCAGAGAGGCAATGGACTTCATTGAGTTTAGCAGAGAGGCCACCAGATTACTGAGGGAAGCCCAGTGTCTACAGAACACAAAAACCACCATGAGAAACTCAACATCTGAAACTTCTTTTGCTAATTTTTCATTCACCTGCTCGTCTCTCCCACCTTGTGACTTTGAAGATCCTGAGTAAGCGCACGCATCGAAACACTGAGATGCCCAGAGGTGACATGATCTCAAACTCCACTAGGATTGTCTCTGTGATGCCTCCACACACCACAAAGCAGTCAAAACGATTAAAGAGGGACACGAAATAAGCCTGCAGGCCCAGACTGTACATCTTCACCAACATCTCACATGTGAACAGAGCAAGGAGCACTTTATTGGCCACATCTACAAGAGACGAGCCAATCAGAGAAAAGGATTCAGCGAGGGCATTCTCTGGTTGAATCTTTAATGTTTACAGCTTTGATAAGAGTTAGATACAGCGAGATCTCACCCTGCACTTCTGTGAGCCACAGGGGTTGGTCGTAATGTTCAGAGGAGATGGTCAGTGTGTTGAGAAACACCAAAATGATCACCAGCCAATAGAATGGCACCGATTTAACGGCCAAACGACAGTTTCTGCGACACAAGCGGTTCCACCGACGCCAGCGCCGACTGTAAGAGGAGCCAGTGAATTAAGACACGAGAAACACACAACAGAGTGATACAGAACGACAAACAGAACGAAAAAACAAGACACAGAACAACTTTACTGACCTGAACTTTGATTTCGAAATTTTCTGACTGTAATTTAAAACAAATGAAAAAAGAAAGCAGTGCATTCATTTGTATTTGCTTCTTATAACGTTACAATTTCATCAATTGTAAAGTTATTGTATGTATTTATGCATTCAGTGTGTGTGTGACATCTCACCATGTTGGACCACAACATGTTGTCTTCTCGTCTTCTCCTTTTTCATTGTCTGTGTTCATGGATTCTGTCTCGCTCGCCGGTATACTCGCTATATCACAAACACAAGCCTTATCAAACACACCGTCAATTTTTAATCACTGCATAAAAAACCATTAACCAACACTCACACTTTGCCAAAATAACCATTTTGTGGACAAAAACCACCTTGTGCCTAAGATTCTCTCATGAGAGTCTTTCAGAAAAAACAACCGACAAGAAAGATAAATTGGTTCTTAGAGTCATTGTAAGTGAAAGTCAATACAAAAGTCAAAAGCTCCATTTGTAAATATGATATGCAATGTTTAAAAAAAGACAGGAATGAATCAAAACAACGTGAAAAGCTAGAAAACATCTCCAAAACATTACAAATTAAACAGCTTAAACATTATTTGTAAGCCCTGGAAAATTTAAATAAAATGTAATCGTTTTCTGTTTTGGTCTCTGTACCGAGAGAAAATTCACAAAGATCAACAGACAACATCTTGAGTTTGATCACAACACTGGGTTTGAGTTTTCAGGGATGAATTATAAGTTGCTCACCGGCACAATACAAATAAATTCGGATGCATTTGTCAGTGTGATCAGACACTCTGTGGCTGCATATAAACTGCTGATCGCATGTCTAGTGATCCGGGTTTAACCTCATTTTAAGTTACAAACACACTGTCATAGTTTTAAAGTGGAATCTTTACAAAGTGTCATTTTGACAGATTCTGCACTCGTCTTTGATTTTCAGATACTGACAGTGAAAACTAAATTAGTGCAGGAAGGAGGAAAACAGGTTTAAAAACACCAGCATTGAGGAAAAACGGATGAATGCAAACAGCAAAGGTGTTGATGGTCAGAGAGGAAAAAAACACACTTGCAAAACACAAGCAGCATATAAAGGAAACGGCAGTTCATTCACACACACACACCAGCATTCACAACGTCACACACATATACACATTCAGATGATCAGATTAGCCAGAAAACATATTCTGATATTTAAAGCCCTACGGTTACAGTTAATACAGAAAACAATAAGCTAAATATAACATAAAACCAAAATAGAATTTAAGGGTGTCTCATCCAATCAGATGCAAAAATACATGAAATTATTTTTCATTTGTCTGATGATCTAACCCTAAAAATCATCAGACACACTGTCAGACTCTGTGTGGGAGGGGGGATTTACCATGAGTGTCAGAGGACTGACTGAACCAGCCAAAGCTTCTCTTCTTCTTCTCCATAAGACTGGCCAGCGTTACCCCTTCATTTCCCATGCAGCACAAGCCCATGCATGATTTACACAGCACCACACAGTCGTGGTCACATGGTCACGGGTCACGAGGCCAGAACGACACGGGTTAAAGCCACAGAAACAAGATCAGCACCGACACAACACAGTTAACTACAACAATAAACAACACTGACATTAAGGCCACTGGTAAGATGGAAAGGAGCAAAGGATCATGGGTACTGGTTAGTTTACGATGAGTGAGAGCAAGTTATTGTGATGTCACTGCATCACAGTGTAATGAACGGATAAGAGAATCCAAATGATCTGATGATGCTGAATGGAACAACATTAACCTGTGACCTTCATCATTATATGAATCATTCCAGATCAATTCAAGATAATCAAATATATATTTATAGATATACAAATATCCTTTCAATTTTATTATATCACAGTTCAAATCGAAATCACAATGTGTGCAGATAGTAGCAATAACAATTTAGCAAAAATGAAAAAAAAATTGAAAACAAAGTAAAAAATACAAAGAAATAAGCATTTCAACTCAACATTAAAAGTAGAATTTATTAGTGTCAGACTACATTCTACCTAAAATAAACAAACAAATGTTCTAGCGTTGGATGAGTGGAACTTAATTTTAGTAGAATAATCTCTACATAACTGCAAGGCTTTCCAGAAAACTGAGCTCTGCATGTCTAGATCAATTATAGTACAAAAACCTCTCATATAATAGAGTGCTAATCCAATCGGCCTTCCCTTTCAGAGAACTGAGCTGTGATGTCAGAGAACTGAGCTGTGATGTCAGAGAACTGAGCTGTGATGTCAGAAAAATGAGCTGTGATGTCAGAGAACCGAGCGAGTGAATATGCTCTACTGTAGCAGCTCTAAATATCATGTGTGCTGCTTATATAAAGGGGATTAGGATTAGTCTTTATTTTGCTCAGTTTCTCCTTTTCATACCCTTCCCAGCACACATCTATCGCTCGTTGGATACCAGCCGTACATACTGTCTCACAGTTAACTTGTTTAAATACCACACTTCTGTTGAAAACAGACAAAGCAGACATTGGACGAATCAAACGTACATTCTAAGCAGGGACATACAGTAATCTAATCAAGGAGTTAAAAAAAAACTCAGATGATTCTCCTAAAATTCATTGTATTTTATATGCATTTATATTTTGAAATAAATATATGACATACCATAAGAGTATAGAGCTATGAAATGAATTATGAATTATTTAACGAAACATGTTGTACATTACACTTGTACTGTAACAATACACACTAACAAGATATTTTCAACGCCTCAAGCACTGGAATCAAACTCAGCTGACTATTGAGTGCGCAGTGCGCACTGTGACCTAATGGATGCTTGACTGACACCAGTGGCAGAGACAGCACTTCAGTGTGCTCATCAGAAACACACCACAGGCAGCTGATTTGGGCCACTGACGTCTGTTCTGTGTCACACTGCGGTTTGACGGCCACGAAGAGCCAATTAAACTAACTGCAGCTGCTTTGAAATGTGGCAAACCTTCAGTTGTAACATCATTCACAGCTTTAAAACTCCAATTTCAGAAATTAAAGTATGAAACCAACAAAGAGCAGAAGCAATTAAGAGACTGAGTCTGTCTACCTGAAATCAAGCTGTGGAATCAATCACAGGCTTCGACAGGGATAACTCACTTTGGACACTTATGTCCAAGTGTCCAAAGTGACACTTATGGACTAAATTGTTACATTTAAAACTATATGCCTAAATTACAATTAAACATGTCTTCTCTTACATTATCTATCTGGTGGAGCAGCACAGCCATGTGTGTCCAGATAAAACACCAGATGAGGGTCGTGGGGTACTCACGATTGCGCTTACTCTCCTCGTCCTCCTCCTCGTTCTCCGGGTCGATGTCTTCCGCCTGCGTGATCCAGTCCAGGTATCCCTTCAGATCTTCCTCCAGCTGCTGTTTCTCACGCAGCTTCTGGAAATCTCCACGAGCTTTTGCTTTCTCCCGTTCCTTAGAGAACTCTCTGGGTTCAGGAACACAGTTTTACATCAGTATACCAAACATCGCCTGGATACACACTATAAACATGCTTTGGATAACAACATTTCAAATTGAATTTAAAGAAACAAAACATTTCACAAAAATAAGCTGTTTGGGTTCTTCCACAATGAAGGCGCATGTGTTTTTGTCTGTGTAAGTGCATCATGTCCACGTATTAATGTGACTTGATAACACTTGATATCTACAGTAATTAGTGTTCAAGTTTTTAATATTCATATACAGGTAAAAAAAATAACCAAATTCTTCAATAATCTGCCGGCAGGGTGCATGATTGCCCTACGGAGCACACAGAGGGTGCAAAGCTTTAACCACAAACACGCTGAAAAGGTCACAGAAAGTGTATGACACTCGTAATAAGATGGCAGGAACACAAAAATGAAATCCAAACCTAATTTCAGAAGACTGCATGATCTGCAAATAATATGAATATATTGCACCATAAAAACAGTGTAAAAACATTCCTTGTGGTGGAATATTAATAACTGCATTGAAAACAATATCTTGGGGGATTTTATGTCCAGAGGAAGGAGATTAATTTCACCCTTCAGGAGGGTCAGAGAATCCTAAATGCTTCTTTCAGAGGAGGATGAAGGTGAGGAAGATAAGAGGAGAATATGAGAGACACCGGTCGTCTTTCAGATGTGAAAACAGATTGAGCGTCTGTTATGAGGCATCATCTGTCAGACTCAGTAAAACTTCCTGTCTCCGCATCTCTCCACGTTCCTCATGTCACCTCCAGGTTTTCCTGATGCTCTCAGTCATCACTAAAAGAAAACGCTGCTACATCAGCAAATGTTTCTGCTGGATTAGCATGACTGTGTCCTAGTCAGTGTGCTGTACTTTACTCCGCCCACAGTAAACATACAGTCTCCTCTTATAGACGTCTTTTTTGTCTATATCAAACATCTATATATTTTTTACTTTGCCCTTATACGTCCCCTAAACATCTAAATGATTTCCTCTCTCATTGGCTTCTTTATATCCTTTGTGTAATTTCATCAATTATTGTGAAATGCTGAGAACAATTCACCCAGCAGACATGTAATCATCCCACAATACACACCACTGACAGAAAGCTACAGAAGTGTCATACAGTACAGTACAGTACAGTACAGTAAAGTACAGTTCTGTCATAGACAAAGGGTTGCGGATGTCTCTTCTCTACTGTTTCCAGTTTTAAACCAGACCTGCTGCTATTGGTACAATGCTGAGAAGTGATTTTTTTCTAACTGAATGGTAAAGCTGTTGAATCGGCATCATTTAATACAATTGCAGACAGAAGGGTTTTTCTGAAAGGTGATGTACAGTAAGTGTTTTTTTGGAAAGCCTGCGTGAAAGGCTGTGACTTCCTGTCAGATATCAGCAGATGTCCTGAGACATCCCCACTTTCTCTGATGTGACAGCACTGGGCTCAGGAAACAGCAGAGAAAAGCACAGGCCATCAGAAAACTCTCCATCAATCTTTCTGCATGTTAGGAATTGCTGACGATCATTTGGCTGTGTGCTTGGTGCAACGGGGGCGGAGTGAGGCGGATATAATTGGGAGGCCAAGTTAATACTTTTTGAAAAAATTATAATTCTTACAATTAAGACAATTCTTTAATAACGCAAATATGACACATTTTTCTGAGCACACCAAACACACAGTTTAACACAAAAAATTAACCCAGAATGATCAGACTAACAAATTAGATTGACAGCGTCTCTCAGCCAACGGCATTGTTTTCCTACAGGGGCCTAAACAGGATGATTAACCCAGAGGGAGAGACTACATATTGTGTTAAGAAACTCCAGTCATAAAGTTATGGAGTTCGTCCACAGTAAGAGAAACAGCAAGTAAAAAACACAGATCGGGGTCCACAGTGAGGACAAACGAGAAAGTTCTCACCCACTCAGCACACCCAGAACCAGGTTCAAGACGAAGAAAGAGCCGAAGATGACCAAACTCACAAAATACACCCACGGCAACTCCAGCCCCATCGCATCATTCATCTGAGAGAGGAAGAGGAAAACAGCCGAATGAGAGAGACGGAGAGAAACATGAAGATTGAAGTGTATGAAACAGAATGTGTGAGGGACACATTTAAAGCACATGACAGATGTTCAGCTCAACATCAAACCTTTGAGCTGGTAGGATTTTGAACAACACTGATCTGATACACAACTGATCTGAACAACGCTGATACACAACTCTGTGTTGACCAATCAAAATTCAGGACAGAGACAGTTCGTTTATGTGAAGCATCCAAACATAGACCCAATAAAAACAGCCACTGAGAGACATTTTGATGGAAAACGCTTATTTTAGTATGTCGCTGTGAGACTGGCTTGGTTTATACATCTGGAAAAACCCGGTCCGGTTGCTTTTAACTGAGATTCTTCCAGACGCGATCTGTTTTCAGTCTGATCTGACTGAAGCTGCTGTAAATGAACATTGCGGTCTTGTGAACTAGAGGAAATAGCTTCCAGAGGATGATGTCACAGGTGGGCGGATCTCAACGGTCAGTCACAGACTCTTCAGTTCCTGCTTCAGTGTGTGGGATGTTAGCTTGATCATCTCACACTCTCCTCAAAGCACTAATGACTGTACAAACACTTAATTCCTTTCTACAGAAATATCAGTGTTTCGTAAAGCAATATCATTATGATTTAACGGTGCCAGAAGACCGGTTTGCTAATGCTAGCGGTAAACATGGCCGCGGTTAGCATGCCAATACTGACCCAGTAAAGAACGTCTGTCCAGCCCTCCATGGTGATGCACTGAAACACAGTCAGCATGGCGAACATGAAGTTGTCGAAGTTTGTTATGCCGTCGTTCGGGCCGTGCCAACCTTCTCTGCACGCCGTGCCGTTAGTGAAACACGTGCGTCCGTGACCGTTAACCGCACACGGTGCGGGTTCATCCTCTGCGATTATATCTGCAGAGAAATGAAGAGAGAAACTCTGAACAAGCACAACAGCAATACACGCATGTGCGCAACCATTCCATTCAAACGGTTTAGATCAGGGGCAGTTAACTCTGATCCTGCAGGAACAGTTTCCTGCAGAGTTTAACTCCATCCCTAATCAAACATGCATGAAAGGAGACAAGTCTTCAGGACTACTTGAAAATTACAGGCAGGTGCATTTGACTAGGGCTAGAACTAAACTCTGGGCAGTAACCCTCCAGGACAGTAGTTGACTAGTCCTACTATAGATGAATATATTGAAATGTCAGGAAAGATCTTCTGTTCCAAGAAAATCCAAGAGTTTTAGACACCACTAAAGAGGTTTAACAGTATATCAAAAAAGATATGTTATTTCCGATCATCTCAACAAATGTTCATTGCATGTAATGCGAGCTGTCACATACCCGTCCCTTGAAAATAACACGTCGCATGCATTTTCCCGATGAAAAGCTCCAGACCGATGATGGCATAGATGATGATGACGAACAGAACCAGCAGAGCGATGTGGAGGAGAGGAACCATGGCTTTAATGATGGAGTTTAACACCACCTGTAAACCTGCACATACACAGCTGTATCTAAGTGTGTGTAATCATAAACATGCACACAAATCAACACTCACAAGAAGAGAAGTATGTTTCTCCAAGATTAACTTTTAGATGTTTCTGCTGAACACACATGCACAAATACAGAAAGAGACAGAAAGACAGACACACACAAACACACATACAGAAACAGACAGACAGACAGGCAGGCAGACAGACCGGCAGACAGACAGACAGGTATCTTTATTAAGCACTGAGTTTAACAGTTTGTTGTGAGTAAACCCTCCTCAGGAGCTGCAGTAAGAATGTTGGGTTTCTCCTGACATATAGCCACATCATGTGACACCTCTCGGCATCATCCTGCCCCCCGGTGGGGCACATGCGCTCTGAGGACTCTGTAGGGGCCACTGTCACATCCTCACACAGGTGAAAGATGCTGCTTTACTCACTGGGCACTCCTGACACCAGGCGAAGCGGTCGCAGCACTCGGAAGGCTCTGAGGGCTTTGACATCAAAACCTCCCGGTTTTCCTCCGTGTCCATGAGCAGACGGGTGAGCTCCAGCAGTTTCCTTCTCCCCATCTTTGGTCAAAACTTCCAAAACAACACTAAACAACCTGGAAGATTGAATGAAATGTAAACACTCTGAGGAGAAACAACGAGATATTTTGAATGAATTAATGAATAGAAAATCTAATGCGGCACGATAATTTGGCCGACAAACAACAGTATCAGTTTCCACACCACACACAGCAGCACGTTTGCATGACCTTTCATGAGTGTCAAAACATAAACAAGAACATCATCAGATAACATCATCTGCTGAACAGACACGTGCAGCACACAAAAACACAACAGCATGTTAACACACTGACATGCTTTTTTATTGTGTGTTGTGGAATCTTAAAGGCATAGTTCACCCAAAAATCAAGACTTTCTATCATTTACTCACCCTCATGTGACACAAAAGAAGATATTTTGAGAAATGTCTCAGTGGTTTTGTGTCCATACAATGCAAGTCAATGAGTGCCACTGTTGTTTGAATACCAATATACTTCAAAATATCTTCTTTTGTGTGGAAGAACTGCAGGAACTTTCATTTTTGAGTGAAGTATTCCTTTAACGTGAGGATCTACATATAATAATAAAACAGATTAAATCAATCAAATCAGTTATCATCATAAACATAAAACCCGAGAATCCATGACTCAAGAGTCAATAAGTGACTGTTTATCTGTATATTTACGGCTAATTTTTTGACTACAGAGAGACTGCAGTGTGGCAACCAAAGATGAAGAACGACAGTTCTGTGAGGGGGAGAGAGACACAGACAGAAAGAGAGATAGAGAGAGGCCGACAGAGAGCAAGAGAAAGAGAGGAAGAGCGCTCTGTCTGCATGAGGAGAGCGCTCTGTCTAACAGATCGAACTGTGACCCAGCTACCCAGTGGACTGTGTGTGTATCGGTGAGGGACAGTTACAGAGTCACACTGAGCAGAGAACAGACGCGCTGAAGAGGAAACACAGAGAAGTAGAAAAGAAGAAGAGTGAGAATATATAGTGCGAAATAATCCACAAAGAAGGGAGAATATAACCATCAACAGTGAGAGCTCTAAAATCCTCGGTGGACAGAACATAACTGAAACTCATTGCAGGCCGGATTCAAACCTGCATCGCCAGCAAGGGCACAACACCTTGACGTGCCAGAAGCATGTGTACCAACCGCTGCACCACACAGTTGGGTGGAGAAGCAAGAATGGAAGTTTGAGAGCTATTTTTAGGAAAGACAGAGGAGAGACTGAGGGCTGATCTCCAGCAGAAACACTAAACCTAAGATCAAGCAATGACTGCTAGAAAAATTACTCCCATACTCTAGATATCAGAATATATGCTCTAGATATCAGAGTATATGCTCTATATACTCTATGTCTATACTCTATATCTATACTTTAGATAGCAGAGTATAGACAGCAGCTCTCCTCACGGGTCCCTGTACAGGAAGTGTGTGTGTGTTTGCAATTATAATAAAACTATAAACACAAAATCACAAAAATGACATTTTGAGTCAAGATGTGAACAGCAGCAGTGTGTTATGTCACAGGCAGGTATAACTTACCCAATGACAACAATAACAAAATCCAGCATGTTCCATCCGTTACGGACGTACGCATTCTGGTGCATGACCAAACCATACGCTATAATCTTCAGGAAGGTTTCAATCGTAAAAATGATAAGGAAGGCATATTCAACTGTTTCCTGCAGAGAGAGAGAGAGAGAGAGACAGACATAACAAATAAGATAAAAGAGACAGAAATAAGTTTACTGTTTACACACAGTAAGAGTACATAACTACAAAAAAAGCTGTAAGATCTGAAAGATATCCTTGTGATGTTTATCCCCTGAGCTCACAGTTGAACTCCAAACTCTCTACATGAGTAACACACAGCAAAGCAGTAAATGCAGGTAGCAGAGTGGTGTAACTAACACTGCAAGGTTTTTGTCCATGCATTAAAGAGTGCCTTCAGTTTTTAGTTCACTGATAGGCTTAGACACAGCCATTAAACATGTCAAACAGCATCACACACACTAACTCAAGCGTGCTCCTTTATGTGTGTGTAACCGCTGTGTAAAGTCTTACAATGTGTGCATGTGTGTTTAAGTGTAAGAACTTTGGGGAGCTTTTATATGCGCTGTGGGCTTCACTTCACCAACTGTTTACACACAACTGAATAGGGGCACTTAACTCTGTGTGTGTGTGTGTGTGTGTGTGTGTGTGTGTGTGAGAGAGAGAGAGAGAGAGAGAGAGAGAGAGAGAGAGAGAGAGGAAAACTGTACAGCACATTCCTGCTACTGTAAAGAGAGGAAATAAGACAGAGGGAGAAAGTAAGAGAGAGAGACAAAGAGAGGAAATGAACAAATAAACTTGCCAGAAATAGCAAATGAATTTCATCTGTAGTATCAGGTAGAACTCAGTAATACATGCAGTATTATTTAAACACTAATTATTTAAATTAGAAGGCCAGAGACTACAAACTGACTTTGATATTAATGAGAACAGAAGTTAAAATATTTAAATGTATTTAAACATTAAAATTGTATTTAAATGTATAACAAATGTTTACACATTTACACAAAAATATTTACACATACAGCACCAGACAGACGACAGACAGACAAATAAACTGACTGGAGTATCAGTGCATCGTGTCAGAAACAGAGCAAGGGCCACTGTAAACATGATATCACAATATATCTGAACAGCTCCACTGTACTTTAGAAGAGCAAAACAAATCCTGTCCCCATAATACAGTGAAGAGCTCAGCATTATGAACAGCCTCCAACTTGTATTGTGTAAACAAACAACAGCGAAACAAATTTACACATCAAACAGACACGTGAGAGTGAGAGAGGTTCATTAAGCAATATGTGAGGTGGAGGACAGAGTAATAGAGAATTCCCAGTTCATTAGCCCCCCATACACACTCGACAACTACACACACACACACACACACATACAAACAAAAACACACACATAAACGCACACACACACAAACACTATATGCTTCATGCATCCCTCAGCAGGGAGAGAGCGTGTGTGTGACAGAGAGAGAGAGAGAGAGAGGAAAACAGAGACCTGTGGGCAATCCATAAATATCTGTGACTCATCTCTGCTTATTTATGCTCTGCAGACTAACTGTACATGTTTCTCTCTCTGTGCACACAAAGCATCATTAGCGACTGCTAAAACAAAACACACATGTCCAATTGTTCATTAAACCACATGTAAATGTTATCTTCAACATCAAAAGCTCAGCTTCCCCTTTTATGTTAATTACGCCTTTTTAATTGTTTGCATTTGTGGTGTTATACAAGCAAACAGTGAAACAGTGTATCTAAAAGATCCCCACACTATTGGTTTGACTGATTCCTGTGTCCTGTTTCTACACGTAGACCATGTTCCAACTGAGTGGTTGCCAGGGTGTTGCTATGCTACATTGTTCTAGGTTGTTACTTACTGGCCAAAATAATCCAACACTCCAATCTCTGTGATTTTCTGGTCTGATACAGCTGGTCTTTTTTGATGTAAATCTGTGCAATGTTTTGTCCACACTGTAATAAATGTAACTTAATTCAAGATACATTCCCTGATAACAAGTCCTATATCTAACACATTTTTTTCTCATACATTTCTCCTACATCTCGTACATTTATCTGTAAAGGATTTTGATATTTTACTGAAGAACTAGACAAGAGTGGAGAGTAAGAAAATTATTTTTTGCAGCGTCAGGTGTTCATTTCTCGAACCCTGAGCATAAACCACAAAAGTGACGCTGCTCATGATGTCATCTGACTGTATGGACGTCAACGTTTAAAAAACATTGTGGCCTGGCTGAAGTGTGACGTTTCTAAGCGATAGGAAAAATGCATTTGGATATCGCGACCTCCCTCATTTCTCCTTTCGCTCTTGTCTTTATAGATCAGTCAGTGTACACCACGAAGACTGGAGCTGCCCCCTAAACTCCCACAGTGTGTGTGTGTTTTTGCAGAAAATGACAGTGTCCTGCTCTGAAGTGCTTCTCTCTTGAGTAAAGAAATGATGACAGACGCAAAAGTGTCCGAGATGTGTGTGCATGACAGCTCTAAATGTCCTTGAAATGCTAAACTTGAAATGCATAAAGAAAGCTAGTTGAATAGAGAATCTTATCCACCTCCACTCTCTCTCTCTCTGCATTCCTGAACCTCGTTCTCTCACGCAGTAACCCAGCAACAAACTGCATCCCTTCATATTATTCAATGCTGCTTACAATCAGAAGGTGTTTAGCGTGTTGTTCCACTCCTGACCACCAGGGGCAGTGTATGGGGGGGAGAATGCAGGCAGACATACTGGAGAAGAATCAGAGAGGCCATAAAGCGTTGTGCGCGCTATGCAGTTTTGGCCAATATTCAGTGATATTTAATGGGCTGGTTGAAGTTTAACGTTTCTGTGAGACACGACACAATTCTGTAAAACACAAAACTGCAAAGTTTGTGAGACGTCATTAACGGATGTCTGTTAAATCTTATGAAAACATCTCATGAAAAGTTACATAAGGAAAATAAATTATAACAGTGGGGAATTAACCACTTCACATGTTCTGAATCTTTTGTGAGCATGTAAGTCAGATACATCTGTCTGTTTCTCTGTCGTTTTCTCTCTCTCCTCACACTTTATTACACAGAATCCTACCAATCAAAAGACACGAACACACTGAGGCCCACTAAATCAAATATTTACATCAATATCTCCCATACATTTACACATGAACAGACAGAGCGATTCCGAACCCATTCAACTCATACGCGTGCGAAGACAAAGACCACAGGGAAGTCAGCCTGCCGGGTGAAAATAAGCAGTTAGCTAAGTGATTAAACACACACTTCAGCCTTCATCTCCACTGGAGTCCAGACACACACAGACGCAAACACACAGACGCAAACACACAGACACA
>JAZGTJ010014580.1:0-14033 GCA_036877575.1 Botia almorhae
CAAACCTGTATGACTTTTTTGCTTCTGAGGAACACAAAAGGATATTTTGAAGTATGCTGGTAACCACACATTGGCACCCATTGACTACCACTGTATGGACACAAAACCACTGAGACATTTCTCAAAATATCTTCTTTTGAGTTCCACAGAAGACATATAACTCATATAGGTTTGTAATGACATAAGGATGAGTAAATGGGTGAATAAATAGCTTTCCATGTCTAATTGATTTTGACAAGTACTAGGTAACAACATAATAAATAATATGACATAATATAATATGTTTAGGTGGCAATACAGGGATGGTAACAACAAATTTACATGAACACAACATTGTTTTGCTATTGGGTGGGTCTATCTATGAAAGTATATGGACACATTCATGACTTTTAATGATCCTTAGTTTTATCTATGTATTATCTGGACTTACATCTACAACGCGGTGCCATGGTGACTGTAGGAACGTTTGTGCCCCCGAGTTATGGCTGATTTTGCTATTCAAATCAATTTGTCTCCACTGAGAGTAAATAATTGCCACATTGAGCTTGCTTCCCTACCACACCTCATATGCGTTGTTTAGAAACTGACATTCAGTGAAAAATGAAGTGTTAAAGGATTAGATTTACTGCAAGACTGAGGAAATGACTGTGTAAATAAGGTGCTGTATATGACAGCAGCTTCCTAAAACCTCGTTAAAGATGCAAACCCTCATTTTTGTCTGCCTCTCTACCGCCATCTTTGTTTGAAACATAAAAATGCAGGTTACTTTACGTACATTGCGTAGATTAAGTCAAATGAAGCCAAACTCAAAATACAAACTTACCTTTGGGGATCGGTTAACGTATAGAGACCATTATGAACACTGGTCTGTCATACACTTGCTCAAAAATTGAATATTGTTCATTTTTAACTCAAGAAGTTACGGATTGCAGCTTTAAAAACACGCATTAGGTTTAGCATAAAGACATATTTTTTTCTGGCACAAGACTGGTTTCTGTTCTTGATGCGTTTAATAACCTCCGAGGACTGTCCGGTCAGTCACGTGTATTACATCTGGTTAAAAAACACAATAATGCGTGCTTACTATATTGTACTTACAGTATGTAAATATAATTATTATCAGGTTATTTGGCGTTTCCGATCTTAGCAACTGCCCTGTGATACATTTGCTTCTCTAAAAACATTAATCGTGCAGATCAATAATAATTTCGTCCAATATTGTGCATTTACTGGAACCGGGAAATATTGCAAACGCATTTTAAGATTATGCATTAATTAGGCTAAATAGATTTTCCGATTCACAGCAAATTCTGTTCAGTTGTTTTGTAATTTATGCAGCAGCGACCTCTGTCGTATATTTTGCAAACTACAAATGTAACTCGCGCTACTTAGCAAGATAATTAAGACTTAAGACTAAAATCAAACAAAACAACACACACACATCCCACTCAAATACAGCTAGAGGAACTTCACAGCAAACGCAGACCGTTCCCTCAACGTTACTATTTGGTTTCCGTTTGGCTATTCTCGGGAACCACATAGTAGCGTTCTAGAAACATGTTTAGGTTTTATTATTTGCTACCATGAAGCCAACACATTACCTGTTTACCTTTCGTGTGCTGATCATTATGTCTCGACTTGGTTTTATGCAGAGATGAGAAGAAAAACTTCGGTTATCCGCGTAGAAGCATCGGTCACGCAAACTTCGTCGAACACGTTTTACGTCACGTTTTACGTCTAACACAGACGTCTAGATTCAAAACAATTACGTCATAAACGTTGCCATTTAATATTATTAATTGCAAAATGTACCTAAATTTATTCATGATTCAATGATTCCATTATAAATCATTTCAAATGTAAAACATGACAGATCATCAGCGTGATCTCTGATTTGGATCCCACGAAATGTATTTCCTTTGAAATGAAACGGCGCAATCGAATTACTTTACGGCTGAGGTATTTATTGTATTCGTGAACTATTCGTTTCTCTTAAAATATGAGTACATACATTTGCTTAAAGGTTACATCCACAAGCATATAGGCAACACTTAGAAACTGGCTGGTATTAGTTTGGTAAAAAAAATTAGATCTTGATTCTACTAGGACAAAACATGGAGCACTCGCTTGTACTCATGATAATCCACTGTTAATCCGGTTATCATCACGAACAGATGATTGTTTCATATTGTTTTACCGTTTCGCAGTAATGTTTAAAACACAGAGCATCACCTCACGTGCAGCGCTGGCGCAGAATTAAATAATGATGCGGAGGCTGTACTTGCATTTGAACAGTAGATGGCGCTCTAATTACTTCTAAGTAGCCAGGTGGGTGTTTGAGAAGTGGAGCGCGTGAAATAAGACCACCACCAGGGCATTTCTTTCGGTTCCTCTTGTGTCTGCACAGGTTCCCTGGCGGTATAATGAGCAAACTGATTGAAAGGGTCAAAGCGCTCATAGGTATCGACAGTTTCGGTGTCCGTCCCGGACTCTAGTTCCGTCTTCTTGAGCACAAAGTCTACGCGACCAGCTGTCTGCATGTTAGCGGGGAGTATGACCCTTTTCATGCCCTTAGAGAACCCTGCTGCAGAGGCTGTCACAATGTAGATGCCAGGAGTCAGTAATCTCCAGTAATCTCCATTTTCATCTGATAATTGAAAAACAAATGCATTTGACCTGATTAACATTGTTTTACCACTTGGGAAAATTAACCAGATTGATTGATTGCAGATTGATTGCCATTTATATAACAGTTTTACTACAAATACCATGGAAAAACAATGGTCATGCAAATCATGCTTAATTTGCGGTTACCATGGTTTCACTATAGTGACCATGTTTTTTTTGTAGTAAAATCATGGTTAGTTTTTGTAAGGAACATTATAACACAACAACAGCGATGATAATAAATGACATAAATGGCAAATGATAATAATCAAGTATAAATTAAAATATATCATTTTTATCATTTGTATTTAATTACATATATTTAAAAATTAATAAAAAAATAAATTGAAGAAAAGTATTTTTTTAATTGCATACAGATTTTCTTATGTACAAAGTTCTTCAATTTCTGCTATTGTTTATATTATCATTGTTTGTACTGTACTTTTCTTTATTGTATATTTTTATATTCTACCATCTCTATAATTAATTGTCTACTGCCCTTCTACGCCAGCTTTCTCTCGAGAAGAGAACAAAGTAAGAATTTCATTGTACCAAGTACACATTAAAAAAAGGGTCCTGAATCTTAAATCTAGCCCTTTGTGATTTATTGATCATAATGATATATATTAATATAGTGAACTCCCATTTAATGTGTTACTATATATATAACCGGAAGCCAGACTGCCGCACCTGTTCTAATATCATGTCTTATGCCCTTGACGGTCACCGTGGCTCCTTTGATCCCTTTTCCATCTTCACTCTGGACAACACCTTTAATCCCCTGATGCACCTGTGGAACACACGGGCACAGAAACATTACTTTGTAGTGGATCATTTACACTTCAGTCCAGCTGTCACACGCACCAATAGATTTATCACTCTTTTAATTGTCTTTTTACACTGCAGGGAAAATGAATAAACGGTTCACGGGAGGCGCATGAAAAATACATGCGGTGCAAAGGGCTCGAGGAAGCGAGCGCCTCCATTAGCACTGCGCTCTCGAGAAGAGAATGAGCTCACCGCCTCCATAAAGCTCAAAAGCGCCTCCTTGTTCTCCTGCCAGCCTGTGTAAAGGTCTTCCGCCGCTGGAAATTTATCACAGCCCAACTCCACTGTAACCTCGAGGCAGTTCGTGTGGAGATAGCTGAAATCTGACATTCCTGCCCAAGTGACAAAATGATGAGCAATCAAAGACGTACCATCGAACCTCTCTCATCATCAACATTACAGCAGTTGTCATGTGACTACATGAAAATGCTGTATGTTTACGGCAGGTTGCAAGCAGCATCTGATGTTTTGATGTTGTTTGTTTATTCAAACATAAAAACGTTATTTTTTGCTTCTGTAATGTTTTTAAAACATTCCACTTAAGAATCATGTTTTTGACATATATGATATATAAGACAGAAAAATGTATAAGATGTGTAAAAGTATAAGAAAAATGTTTTACTAACGTTACTGCAAGAAAATTTTTTGATCACTTTTGAAAGAACGTTAGCCAACATTCTAGGAATGTTCCCTGTTAGCTGGGTGTCTACATTATGTACTTATTTATGGCAGATGTGTCATCTTAACTTACCTCCTGCAATACTGTACCATTCAGCTCCATTCACAATCCCACCCTTCCCTGCAAACCTTCCTCCACACCTGCTGGTGTCACTGTCTGACATGCTGGTGTGTGCGTCTGCATATGTTCTGGCCAACTTTGTAAACACCTGCAATTGAAATCCAGCTAATGAAGCATCTGTGAAGTGTCACATTCATGTTTTACACACAATCTGTGATGGATGTATACTGTATAGTTCATGTCAGTTATGTAACGCTGCAATGCATTATTCTATTCTGTTTAAAAATAAACAAAGATTATTTTAATTATTGAGCAAATACATGACAGATCAGTGTTCAACACAATCTCCTGACTTTCACTTACACATTCCCAATGGCAAGCTTATAATGATGATTTATAATTGGAGCTGTTGGGTGCGATAGATTAAGATAAATGCATTTATTATTTATATTCGGCTCATATATCTCATGTTCGGGTACTGTAGATTTTGTTTTAGCATTTGTTTCAGCATTTGTTTAGAATATAAACTTGTCACCCACGATAAGAAAATAACCCAGAGTACCCTGTAATTTTATGTTTAAAACAGAGATGGCGATAGAGAGGCAGAAATTACAGGCTGCATTTTTAAGGCACCCGAAACAAAAAATTTTGTCATCATTTACTCATCTTCATGTCATTTCAAAACTGCATGATTTTTTTTTTTATTCTGTGAAACACAAAAGAAGATATTTTGAGAAATTTCAATCTTATTGGTTTTCTGTCCATACAATAGATGTCAACAGGTGCCACTGTTATTTGATTACTAATATTTTTCAAAACATTTTGTTTTGTGTTCCTCAGACGCTAAAACGGTCATATAGGTTTGCAATGACACAAGAGTGAGTACATGATGATAGAATTTTCATTTTTGGGTAAACCATCCCTTTAATTCTTTAGTTTAGACTTTTTGTAATTATGAAAATTTTAAGATTTATGTATAGGGGACAATAAAGAGTTAAATAGGGGCACATATTGTACAGCATTATAGTCAACAGGTATAGTGATACCTACACCGTTCAGATGATATGACACCATTTAAAAAACGCAGACCTGTTCATCCGGGGTGGGGGAGAACATGTTCTCCTCTAGTGGGTGTTTTGAAAGGTCAAACGGGTAGGAGACCACCAGATCTCCACCATGAAGGTTAGCCGATATGACAAAGGGAATCGAGCGCATCCATTTCATGACAGCGTACGTTTCTGGAGCCACCTGTACAAGCCGCACACGACCGGGCATATTTTAGTCACGTGGTCATGTAAGTTTGAAAATTGTGTAAATTGAAACGTTTACATTTGAAAACCATAAATATTGCACATATAGGATTTACTACATAATATTTACAACAATGTGAACTCCTACCTTACCAAACCAGTAAGAGGTGGGGATGGGAACATGGTCGCTACGGTATCTCTTGAATCGGCGGCGCATGTAGACTATGGAGGTGAGGTCAGGGAAGTTCCTGTTGAGGTCTATATTCTGTGCATTGGCTCTGCCGATGAAGTTCACTTGAGGTCTGGCAATCTGCATATTACACAAGTGAAGCGAGACCTTTGTTGCAATTTTTATAAAATTAGGACTAATAAACTTGTTTTAGGACCTAATAAAAACCCCAAACTTAAAGCTGCAATCCGTAACATTTTTTTGGGGTTAAAAATGAACACAAATCAGTTCTTAAGCAAGTACATGACAGATCAACGTTCAAAGAAGTCTCCTAACTCTACCCTGATTCTCAACGGTAAGTTTATAATAATGATTTATCATTTGAGCTGTCGGTCGGATTTCCCGGGAAATGCCAGTTTGGCTTTATTTGACTTGAACAAATGTAATATAACGTCTGGCAAAGTCTGTTCCTGTAGCTCAGCGCAAAAGTTGTGGGTTCGATTCCCAGGTTAAACTAATAAAAATGTATTACTTGAATTCAAGTACGGTATACATACACCTGCAATTTCATGTTTCAAACAGAGATGGCGGTAGAGAGGCAAAAGTTACAGATTGCAACTTTAAGATAACTTCAACAGAATGTTTGGGATGTCTCGTTTTCGTTTCGAAATAAGCCGAATGTCTCGATTTCTCACACGTCTGCTTGTACCTCATCATAATCAGCATCACTTCCACTCTGCATGTCAGCGAAGGCCAGCTCGTACCCATCAGGGTTCATCGAGGGAAGGATGTGAATGCGGGTGGTGTTGACCAGAGTCTGGATCCGACTGTTTCCAAGCAAGTATTCCGAGCACAAGTACTGGGCGAGATAAAGCAGAAGCTCTCTGCCCATGATCTCATTCCCATGCATGTTTCCAACGTATCTGACCTCTGGTTCCACTGGCCGAGAACAGTACAGGGAAAAGTAAATGGGCTGTTTGTAGCAGTACAGATTGTGTGACTTTTAGAGAACAATTATCTGAAAAAGAACACGATTCTGGAAATGTCATGCTGGAAAACTCTCGCAATCTCTTGTTAGTAATCTTTTGCTTTTAGTTCCTAGAACTTTTCTCCTAGGGAGGACAAGGAGTTCCCAGCTATAGTAACCCAACTATTTTGGGTTGTAAGAACATTTCCCTAACGTTTCCATTAAGTTACAAACACGTTAAAAATGTTATTTTGAAAGTTATAAGTCTCAAAATGTCCCGTTTTTAAATGTTGTTTTGCTTGATTATAAGAACATTATTCAAACATTTGTAATTCTTTAACTTTTCGGAATTTTCCACTTTATATTTATAGTTCTGTTGTTGTGTTACTGTGAGAACGTTTCTTGATAACTTTTACAGTACGTTAACCAACATTCTGAGAACATTAGCTGGGAACGTTCATGATGTTTATGTTCATAATGTAATGTTTATCCTGATGTTTAATCACACAGTTTTCACACGGTGTAAACAGAGCGCCTGTCTGCTGGTGCACTTCAGTGCTGTAAATCAAACTGTGGAAAAATCCCCTGGAAAATTACTCACGTAATTCATGCTCTCCAGGGTTACTTGAAAACTCGATCACAAGCAGATCTTTGCCCTCAAAGCTTCTGCCAATGCTGTAGGTTTTGGAGATATCTGGACAGCGAGCTGCTGTCTTTCTGAGAAGGTTAAACATCTCAGTGTTGGAGTGATAGGTGAACTCATTAGCTGTGGAAGGCTCCTCAGGGGAAACGCTGGTCATGACCTCCTGATCCATGATCTCCTGCCTCTCTTTAAAAGTGATCACATCCATAAACATCAAGACAGTGGAAAACAAGCATTGATTAGTCTGATAACACACATTATACAACAGTGGGATTATAGGTGAGATACTTTTAAATATGAACTAACACAGTGCTCACATGAAAAGACAGCAAGAAATTGAATGTTCAAATACATATGTACACAAAATACATCTATTTATATGAATTAACATCTAAATGGTTTAACGTTTCCAGAAAAGTTACTGAGTATTGAAATATTTTGGATTTTGCAAACTGCCAACCCAGCTAACAATTTTAGGTTGTAAGAACGTTCCTGTAATGTTTTTATTATGTATATGCTAATATGTTTTTATTTATTTTATTTAACACAATGTTAAAAAAGTAACTTTAGAAAGTTACTTTAGAAAACAACACACATTTAGACTAATTATTAACAGTATTGTTTGGTTATAAGAACATTTTTCAAGCATTATTTTATTCTGTAATGTTTTTAAAATATAAACCACTAACTACTTCAAGAATTAAGCTTTTGATGTTTGATATATAATGTTAGCCAACATTCTGAGAACGTTCCCTGTTAGCTGGGTAGCAACCCTTGGCTGACACTAGACAAACGTATTTGCTGTTGCCGCAGTTTCCACAGACTTAACAAAAGATCAAAGATGAAGAACACAGCTTTGTGAGTTCAAACTGCGTCTAGCTTCAAAAACATTATCGTATGGGAACAATTAAAAAGATTACAGGCTGTGCCAAACATCTGTGTGAGTTTGGGTCGCTTTACAACAACAAATACTGCTTTAAAACCAGCATGAGCACAACATTAAACAAACCCAACCCAAGTTTGCCTCACTGAGTTAGAATTTACGATCGCATTTACACACATCATCATCATACTCAGCACCACTGTGCTAAACGTCCAGGAAAATGTTATAACTGCTTCAGAGAATTCAGAATTTATGAGAACGCTGCTTTCGAAGTAAGTAGTGCTGCAGGCTTACCTCTCAGGCCTTCCAAGGGGTCATAGCAGCCCTCCTCTTCGCTGACAAAAAAACGGTCACAGTCTAAGAAATAGGGCCAAGCCATGTCAATGCCCAGAAACGCATGCGCGCAGCTTTTGTGCAGTAACTCACAGGAGCTGCGGCAGGGTTTCACGATCTTGCCATTGTGGCAGCGTGGGGCGAGCACTGAGCAGCCCAGCATGCGGACGTCTGGGCTGCACTCACCACTCAATAGAGAATGGATCACACTCAGAAGCAGGTACTCTGTGCTCAGCTCGACCTCGTCACGTGACTTGTGTTCAAGAATGTTGGGGAATAAAGTCTTGGAGTAGGGCATGTCATCACAGTATCCCAGTACCATATCTGTGCATTTTGCTAAGAGGATAGAAGAACAAACACACATTCAAACAGGTTCCTAAAAGATCCTTTTCGTGCTGCGTGGTTCCATAAAGAACCTTTAACATCCACAGAACCTTTCTGTTGCACAAAAGGTGCTTTATAGTAAAAAAGTTCTCTATATGACCATAAATGGTTCTTTTAAGAACCTGTGGCTGAAACGTTCTTTGGAGAACCAAAATGTTTCTTCAATGGCATTGCTGCAAAAAAAAAACTCCTTAGCAACATTATTTTTAAGTGTGCAGCTAATACAGAATGTAGGCTTTTAAAATGCAACAATTTATATTTATGTATTTCATTTACCATATGGGTCGATGATGTCATTACAGTTTCGTTTTTGCTTCAGTGTGCCTGACGTCGTTTTACGTGATTTTCAGCTAATGTAAATTGTTTAGTCTGCATTATAAACCCCTAATTAAAATGAATGTTATTTCCAAATAAGCACGGACAATGAATAAACTTGTGTTTTAAGTCCGGCTGTGAATGTAGACTTCTACATGGCTACTCCTCTGCTTTACACATTTTTTCCATCTGATTAAAATATTAATATTGTATAGCGCAATCGATCATTTGGACAGCCATATGAGGTACGAACCTCATATGAGGTAGAACCCTGTAGCCTGCAGAAAGATTTGGTTTCATTTCTCAGCGAGAGCTCATCTTTAAATAGAAAAATGAAAGCTGCGCTCCGTAACTCTTTTGGGCTAAAATGAACAAAAATCACTTATTGAGCAAGTACACGACAAATCAGTGTTTAAAATAGTCTCCTTACCTCACCCCAATTCACAACGGTAAGTTTATAATAATGATTTATCATTTGAGCTGTCGGGTCCTATTTCCCGGGAATTGTCAGCTTGGCTTTATTTGAATTGACTGCGGTTTTACGCTTCAAACAGAGGCGAAAGTTACGGATTGCACCTTGAGGCATTACGTTTTTTTCTCGCTGCAATTCACGTCTCCTAACTCCATCCAGAAAAGGGGTCATCTACACCTGTTATCAGTCTACCCCACTTTACGAAGCATTCAGGTATGAATACAAATGGCGCGGTGTTCGTGTGCTCTATATAAATGCGTGCCAGATTAATGTTCGTGCAAAGCATGTAAGGTTTGTGTTTAAAGGTAACATCGATGATTTTTATACAAACAAAACACGTGGCACTTACGTTTTTGCTCAACTGGAACTTTACACGGACCTGGAGTACGGAAAAAAACAAGCGCGTTACTTTGACACACAACACACGATGGCGCTGCAAAGCGACTATTGTAACAATTCTGTATCGACTGTGTTTTTATAAACCTGGCAGCGATTTTTAAATCAACATTAAATGCAACTTTTCGAGATTAGATTCATAAATTATTATGCTTGTAATTGAAACTGCTTTAAGTGACCTCCGTGCTGTTGCAGTTATAGCTTTTGTGCGATAAAAAAGTTTTTAAAGTTTTAGAGTTTTAAAAAATGCAGTTTTGAATAATTATAATACAAGGATTTGTAAACACAACAACTTACCCTGGAAATAGTTGCCAGGTTCACAACGAGGCAGGGCGCAGCGAACTATAGTCACAACGCTGAGGAGAAAGATTACCTTCATTTTTCTGTTTTAACTATCCAGACGATCCTTCTGAATTAATCTAAAACTTTCCGGAAGTTTCTCAGATCTTGTATACGTGCGTACGCTTTATTCCGTCACCAACTGCATTATAAAGCAAAACTTTTATGTGTTATCCTTAAAAAAAGTTCACAATATTTCAGCGTTCAAAACGTGACTCGAATCACACCAGCAAAAAAAGAGAAAACGAACAAAACTAAATGATGGCGGAAAATTTTGGGCTACTTCACTGGTGGCGCAGAAACGTGGCTTTATACCAATCCTTGTAGGCTTGTTAACGTCACTTTGCTTCCAGTTGTACGTAAACTGTCCTGGAGGACGTCTGGATAATCACAAAACCCTTCAGATCGCTCTTCACTTTTGAAGGACTCTGCAGAGAGCCGATGCCGATTTAAACAACGCCTACTCTTGAATTTCTGCAATTTCTTAAACACGTTCTTCTCATTTCTCCTCATAATTTTTAAACAATTTATTACCTCCTTACTTTTAAGGATCTAAAACAAAGAAATAACGATAGCTATTGAAAGTTTAGTCAAAAAAAGTTAAAGTTTGTTAAAGATTTCACAAGCTATAGTGAGTTTCATTTATAAAACGTCATCCCAAAAAGTCTTTGCAAAGGAATACTGTACTACAAATACGAAATAAATACTAAAATCATCTTAAATCATCTTCCCATTTAGAGTTTTGCTTGATTGTTTTCTACAGTATCTTTATTGCACCATTTTCACAAAACAGTAAATTCAATAAATATGAACAAATCTGGCACTAATACAACGGTATAAAGCACTTACGTAGTTTGAACTCTGATACTCCGTAAACCCTACAACTGTTTAACAGAACAAAATATGAAAAAATAAACGAGTACACCATAAATGTCTTGTACTGTGCAAAGTAGCTACACCGAGAGTCTAACAAATTCACCTGCAGAAACAACTCGCAACATTCCACCAAAGAGAACAATGTACTAGCACTATAAGCGGCTGTTACGCTAATCTAGTACATTCAGTTACAACAATAGCTTGGTAGAGATGTTCAACTTTGGCTGTTCTGTCACTAATACCAAATACTAAGATAGAACAAAGTGCATCACTGTCCAGTGACCAATATATGCTCGTACGTGAAAAATCGTTTAACCACATAGTCCCTCTAATGGCAATTTTAGACAGGTCCAAAACACACACTGATCTAACTTGAGAGGTAATCTGATACGAATTGGCATTTTGTAGATTTCCAAAGATTCCTATGAGTAAATTCCCAGAATGGTCAACCATTATATAACCTAATCTTCTGTATGGAATCTTATGAGCTAGGGGCACATAAGGGCCCAGTATATAGTATATTCCACAGAGCGTGAATGTTGTACTAGTTAACCCAAAACTAGTACTAGTGGTATGAATATGTTTGTTTTTTACTGCGCTGGTGTCCCTGTTTATCACAATCCTCTGGTTACATTACAGTAGGTCATTACCAGCTGAGTTACCATCACCAGCTGGATTACCACACAATCCCTCTCTGTCTTTCTCACACACACAAATCAATCATTCAATTCTTTGAGCCCTCACGCACGCTTCTGAAATCAAGGCATTGGGATTTTCCAGTGTATGCAAATGTCATTAGCTAATTCTTTGAAGGCTGTAGTCGTTTTCTGTGTCCATGGAGCTGCTGTGTCCGGAGGAGGGGTACAAATCGCGCTTTAGCAGCCGGTTGGCTTCCGTTACCAAGACCTTCTTGTACTGCTGGCGCAGGAGGGAGTAGGCGAAGGGGTCAGAAGCTGCTTTGCTGTAGGTTAAACACTTGCAGACAATTCCCCAGTGGCGGTTAATGTCCACTAGAGGAAGAAGCTCAGTCAACCTTGGAAACAGAAAAGAGTTTAACAACAACAATTAAAGACAAGAACTGAACTTAATGTTAATCTTGTTTCATGTCTTGTTTGCATACTGGCTGGGAATATGCCAAAACCTAGTAACTACATTAGTTATCTTGAACTAATAATTAGCAATACTTCTACAGCACTTATTAATCTAAATGCAAATTTTAGCATTTATGAATACATTGTTTTGATTCAAATCAGAAGTAGTTTCTGTTAATGCACAATGAATTAACACAATGCATAATTTTATTTGTATTAATTGATACAAATACATACAGTAAGTGCTGAAAAGTATATTGTTCGTTGTTAGTCAGCCAACGCATTGATCAATGTAAACAAATACGATCTTACTGTAAAGTGTAATTCTTTTCTAAATATAATGATATATGTGGTCATTTAAAGAGATGAGCGGCAGGGACAGGTGGAGGAACATGGAGGAAGTGAGAGGAAATTTGCGTTCGGGTCAGGTGAGCCTTACTCGACGATCACGAGCCGACTTGCGTAGCGAAAAGTGTTTATGTGTCCCGTCACCTCTGGCGAACAAGAGCTATTCTTAGAAAACACGTTTTTTCAGTCTTGTTAACGTCACCTCACGACTCAATTACATGACGCCATTTCGAGACATTTTTGGTTGTGGGGGAACATTTTTACAACCAAAGTAATGAAGTTCATAACGATAAACAAACCGACGTGGGACACTTGAAACAGCTGCGCGACCTTCATGTTATAATCCGTGTTATTTGATTAAATCTCGGATTAAAATATGTCCCGGCGTATATTCTGTGGTAACATCTTATGGTGAAAACAGCACATACCTTGTAATGACATACGGGGCGAAACAGATGATGAAGGACCCAATGAAAATGCTGATTTTCTTAGTAGCGCGCTGTTTCCTCCTCTTCTGTTCCGCGAGACAGCGTTGCTTAACACTGCAAAAGAACATTACAACATGTTAATAGGTGACATAAGGGGAACGCAGCGCAAACCAACTTACACTCATATCTGATGCTAAGAATGAGCGGTCGTACATACCTGGGATGAATATCTACCAGTAAGAAAAGCGTCTGCATCGTTATGATGTCAATCCGTTTGCAGTGAAAGCGCGCAACTTTTAACACCTTCAAGTATGTTACGCACAGAATCAGCAGCGACAGCATGAAACTAGTGGCGTGAAAGACGATAGTGAACACAGTAAACTTAATCCGTGCGCTCTCCTCGTTCAAGTGCAGCGTGCAGGACGCGTAAACGGGACTGTAGTCGAACCAGGAGAAAAGCAGAGGTATGAGAGAGAACGTGAACGAGTGGAGCCACGAATAGCACACCATGATCAGCGCGTCCCGGTAGCGCATTTTGCTGGAGTAACTCAGCGGGAACACCACGGCGATCCAGCGGTCTATACTGAGGGCTGCCATGCTCAGCATGCTGTTAGCTGTCAAAAAGGTCTCCAGAAAGCTGACCGTGCGACAGAGGCAGTCCCCAAAAGGCTGCTGGTTTTTCACAATCCCCACTAAAGTGGACGGCATGTTCAAGACCGAAATGAGTATGTTGCAAAACGACAAGTTCATGGTAAACACACCTGGCACCTGTCGGCGTATTTCGCTGCTGTGGACGAAACACAGCAACACCAGTAAGTTCGACAACAAAGAAACAATCGCAACCACAACGATGAAGGAAGCAAACAGAATTTCCGCAAAGTCCATTTCTCACTTCAAAAGTCCAC
>JAZGTJ010014581.1:0-14032 GCA_036877575.1 Botia almorhae
TCTGCGTGGAGGGAGGACGGGTGTTGAGGGAGTAGACACAGTGAAGTTACGACGAGGCAGAGGTGGAGGGGTGGCACAGGGCACTAACACCGGCTCTTGTTTGGTGTTGATGACCTGCTGACTCTTGACATATTTGGCTTTGTCCGCTTCTAGGCGCTCCACAGCACTGATGGAGCGACCCCTGCTTCCTGCATCCATCTGCCTGCGCAGGTAATCAGGGCCCTTGTTCAGGAGCCGCAGAGGAGAGGGGGAGCCAATGGGAGTTAAGGGTTTCATTTTGGAATTCTGGAAGAATGCATCCAAACAGAAAGGACAGCTGCTTCGTCCTACCTCAAAGTATAAGTGATGCCCTAGTGAGGAAGATTTCTGAAAAACTAGTGATGCCTTTATAAGACTTTCTTGGTAATTGCTGTTCTGACGTAGCTTCAGGTTCTGACGTGTTTCTGAATCATAGCAGGATGTAGAATCCCTATAAATGTAGACATGTAGGCATTCCAAACCTGAGGTGTCACTCTGAGAGGTTTTATTAAAAGAGTTTGCTGCCGGGTTTCCCTGTAATTAGTCACTTTGTTGGGCAGTTTTGTAGAAGACAAATCAATATCTTCATGCAGTATTTATACAGGCCTGTGTGTATACGGGCAGGGAATTGGGAAATCCTCTTCCCGCAATCCAAAATCTCTCCCAAATGAGATGTTTTCCTCACCACACAGCAACAGAAATAGCTCTAGTCACTCTGAATGTGTTTTTTCCTTCCGGTACGTTCCTTCTAAATTTGAAAGAACCTTTCTCTGTTGATCTTCTCTGGGAAGGTCTTGAGCTAATGTTGTTTTTGATATCAATCTTAGGTCTGTGTGTCAGGTCTCTGTTGTTCTGCAGTGTTACGGTTGGGTTGACCTGTACAGCTGGCACCGGGCCACTTCAGAGCTTAAAGACAAAGGTCATGTCCTTCCCTTCTCTTCTACACCTGGAACCCTGTGGGGACAAAAGGTAAAGGAGTTTTAGCATTAGAACCGATCCCCCAAGACACAGGCAGCACAGACAGCTTTCAGTAAACTGTAATGAATGCAGATATTCACGTCTGATGTGTCATTACGTCATACGTTCACTAAGCTGATTTTGGTTAAGTGTATGTCTTGCCACCTGAACCAGTCCTGAATGACTCGTACAGTTAACTCATACAGATGCTGTCCTGTGCTAATTCTGTGCATTCTCAACATAAAACTGAATACATGTGTATCTAACCTCAGGATAATGTCAGAATGTTGGGCTGCACACGCACAGAATTGAACGTATTTGAGTTTAGAAAGTCTATTATGGGAGACAGTGAGTGTGGGCATTCAGACTGCAGTAATGGCCTTCACACTGCACAGACCGCATCTGTTTAACCCACGCGCCACATTTGCATTCCTTCAGGTCTTCACTGAATAATGCATGAGCGTGTTTGTGTTCTAGAGACTCTAACATTAGCTTATAAAAAGCACAGGCGGATCTGTAAAGCTGCAGGACTGTTCACTGCTGTGTTGTGCTTGACCCTTTTCATGTCTCTGTGCTTTTACTGCATTCAAACGTTTATTACAGCGCTAGAATGTAATTGCAAAGCATTTTACACGATCGCAGTTTGACTGCACAGTTGGTTGCGATAAGGAAAGACGTTTGTAACACGATGCATCTTGCTGCTATTTTTATATCCCCTCCGGAAAAAAGAAACAATAAACAGCCATTTCAGCTAAATATGTCTCTGTGTGACCCAGTAAACTGAAATAACCACAGATCTGTCAACTGTGCGCCAGCTTAACACTTACTTACTGGACTAGAATACCACTAAAACCAGGTGTGCAAAACCCCTTTATCCCATTATTCCCATACTTTCCCAAAAAACTCAATCAAAAATGTGAAAGAGAAATAAAGGCGTAACATGAAAGAGCTCAAGCTCTGATTTAAAACAACTTTCTGTCTTACAGCTCCCTCAGCCCTCTGCCATAAATCCAGCCTAAAGGGGAACTACAACATGTTCCAGATGTCAGAGAGTGCGGGAAAAGCATCCATTGTTTGGGAAAGTTCCGGGAAAATTTTGAACAGGTGTTGAGCATGAGACACTTCTAGATTTAGGGGCTTTGAAAGAGAAATGAGAAACAGGGACACAGAGGCTCCCTTACAGCTGAGGAATAATAGACTTTACACAGCTAAATCCTGGTATTTTTTAATTCATGTGACTTAATTTAGTTTATATCTTGAAGTTTCTTTATATTATATTGACAACAAAGTCATTCTGAATATAAAATTAATATTTAGAATGTGACTAAGACTTTGACACTTTGTGACTTTGTGTTTGACACCAGTAATAAACACAGTGTGAACTTCAGATTATTTCACAGAATAAACACGAATAATAACAGAGCAGTATCTTAAAATTAAACATGCTGTTTACATTCATTACATATCTGTTGACACCACTGTTTGCTACAGGAAATTGTATTTATGTCATTTATTTATTTTTTGCAGTGGGGATTTAAATCAGTTGCAGAAGGTCAGAGTTCAGATGCTGCGGTGAAACACTTTCACATCATCACCTGAAGCTTTTGCTTCATCACTAGCATGTATTACCCTCTCTGGCTCTGAGGAACTGTTGCTCTGATCTTTCTCCTCTGAGAGCTGAACTGCCCTGCTGACTGCGGCTGGTATTTCCTGCCCTCATGGTCTCTAATTAACCCCTGATAATCCAGCTCCTCTCATCTCCAGACTTTCATGAAGCTGGTGAGCAGAGCTGTGTGCCTTCAGGGGTGAGACCAGCCGACCAACAAGTTCAAAGAAAAACCAGATGTTTTCTGTCCAGTTGTGTCTGTCTCATGAAAACTGCATCAGCAACAACATTAAACGGGGAGCCTCTCTGACAGTAACGTTTGCACTTGTTTTGTTTATTACCAAAGACCTGTTACGTATATCTACTGCTACACCTCACATGTGTTTTCAGATTTGAGGACAGACAGTTTTAAGATGGATTTTGCTTTGTGCACAGAAGAGTGTTAACAGTAAAACAAAGCTCTATATCTTAACAATTATTAACTACTTTATTATTAACACTTTAAATGTGCCGTTTTCTCAGAAAACGATCCGTTTCCAAGCGTGCCTGTCTTGGATTTTGATGTAAAAATCTACAAAAGCTCAGGCTGTCCATCACAGAGCAGCTCCTGCATTATTTATCAGTCTAGACATAGAGCCTCTGGCTGTGGAGAGACAGAGCTGAAGGTCCTGGACCATTAGTAAGAAAAACAATGACATTTAACAGAGACAAACACTCAGTACAACAGCAGCAGCAGTGGTGGAGAGCTGCTCACTATAGTGAGGTCTGGAGAGTCATTGTGTAGTTGATGTATGATGGGCGGGGGTGCACTGGTACACGGGGCACAGACGGGTCATAGGGGACCTCTTTAAATCAACCCCCCTAAACAGAGACCCTCCTAAATCCACTGCTGATTATAAACTGAGGTGAGTGGTGTGCTGCTGTTGTGATTCAGACGTGACACGTGAGTCTGTGGACGAGTCTGTGGACGGCTGAGAGGCAGCAGGAGTGCGTGATCTTTCATTGTGACCTCCGTTTACAGCTGCTGGTATCTTCTGTCTCACCTCATCCCATCAGACTGGACAAATACAGATGTAAATGACCATTTAATGACATCTTACAGATGTCTCAATCCGTTTCTCCCAAACTAAATCTAATGATAGCACTTCATGTACTGAATTTAATTCGTGCTGATTTCAATAATAAAACACAATAATTGTGTTCAGACATGGTGATTTACATTACTGAATTACAATTTAAATACAAAAGTAGACTTTCTATAAGTGCACACAGGATTTTTACACATGTAAATGTGATCTGTAGGCAGACCTGTGATTGGATGACGCGAGGCGGATGTTGTTATCAGGTGTCAACAGGCCTGTGTTTGGATTAATCTAATTAATGTGTGTGAATGTTTCTTGGGTTCTTAACTCAATCTGGTGACCTGCGAAGCAGCCCACGGTAAATACAGCTCGTTAACACGTTCTTGAGTTACAGAATGAGATACAGGTGTGTTATTTTGAGAGCTGATTAGAAGTTCACACCCTGCAAAATCAACTTAAAATAAAAATACACATGTGAGAAAAGCTGCTGTTATCTGACATTATGTTCAGGTTTTGCTCCTGTATCTTTAAAGTTTGAGTGTGAACGATCTCTGATATTTACAAGACATTTCTGTGTTTGGCAGATAGTATTATGGAACGGCTTACATTGCATTCGATGCGATCCTGTCGATTTGTTTAATTCATGTGTTCTGTGGGAACTGAACCCATGGCTTTGATGTTGCTCTACCAGATGAGCTGCAGGAACTGCACTCTGATTGGCTGTGGCTTGTGTAGACATATGTGCTACTGATAATAACCATAAGCCAGCAGACTTTACCCTATTTTTTCATCAGTTACATCACAGAACAGCCTTGAGTTGTTTTTATGCTAATGATAAAGCTCTAACTCTACATGAGCCCCTCAGAGTTATGAGCGGGCATCTCCATCGAGGACTGACTCTTGCTTCAGTAGAGACATGAGACCTGAACTCTGCTCTGATGAGAGAGAGTGAGACTCAAGTTTCCTGTGTAAATGATGAAGGTCATGTGTTATATTAAAGTGAATGTAAAGTGTGCAGTGACAGACAGAGTGATCAGAGTGACAGCTGAAGGATTAGCATCTCCTAACTCATCACTATATACATATATATGTTTAATAACCGTGTATGTATACATGTGTGTTATAACTTATTTTTTCTTAAACTGAGTGGCACAGAACTAGCACACTTCACCTTTAACTAGAACATGGTTCTGGGTAGCAAGTCTGTTCTGGGTAGTGAGTCTTTAAGACCGTGTCAGATTCTCATTTGAAATGTTTACAGTGAAAACTTTGATCCCCATGACAAACAGTCTGCTTTTGCTATGCATATAAAGTTTGAGGTTTCAGTTTACTGTACTCATACTGTACAAAAGCCGGGCATATGGAGATGTTCTCCACAAAACCCTCTGATATGAAATACTAATTTAATAACTGTTAGGCATATACAGAAGTAGTAACCTAAGCACAGATCTGTGCACAGAAGGCCATTCAAAAGCAATATTTCAAAACTGATCGCGTTACAGTCTGTGTGGAAGTCTTAACTTGATTTCCTTCATCAGCTTTTGTTCAAAATCTCGTCGCAGGGCAAACAAGTACTAACACTTGTTCAGTGTGTTCCTCAGGGCCTGACAAGTCAACACAATTACCAACATCCTGTTATGTCAATGTGCAGATTTTTCTTTAGTATTTCTTAGCCTGGGGCTTAAGCAGCTCTCACAGTTCTCTTTCATTAATACTGTGATGTGTTAGGGTCATTGCAGCCAGACCACAGGAGTGTTAACAGTTGAGGGTTAGACAAATTTAACTTGTGTCGGGGGAGGTGGTGGGGGGGGGGTGTAACTCCAGTCTGCTGCCCTCCCATCTAACATCCACCCATTCCACTAACAGCCCCGCTGTAACACAAACAATCAACATGTGGCAGTGCCATGCAGGGCAAAGCAGAACAGATCTGCCTCTTCAGTTTACTCTCTCAACTCTACAGAGAGTTCTGTAGTTCAGATCTTGACCTTTCATTACCTCTAAACATCTAATAGAGGTCTCAGTTATGTTTTATTCAAGTATTGTTCTCATATGTTTGACACATTTCATGCCTCTGAAAGATAGTTATTGTATTATTTTCACTGAAGTGTGTGTGTTGAACTGTTTGATTGGGTGTTTTGTCTCTGAGATTTTACTGTATCTATTATGTGACACTATTGACTGAGTCTTTGATGTCGTTGTGTTGTAGGTCACAGTGTGTCAATATGAACATGAAAACAACAGTGTGTGTGTCACTCTGGCTCTGTGTGTGTGTGTGTGTGTGTGTCACTCTGGCTCTGTGTGTGTGTCACTGCAGAATAAAGACAGGAAATCCAGAGAAAGGTAAATCACTCAATCACTCTCTTCTTGCTTAAACAGATCGTGTGATCGTTGCCATTTTCCTCTCTTTCATAACCTTCAGTGAACCTGTCAGCTGTCTTCTCTCATTAGCCGCTAGTTTAGCTGCTCGCTCACAAACAGAAACAGAGTGCTACAGAAATAGCCCCGGTCCTCATCAGAGCCATCATACTGCTGTAGAGCTGAGGAACAGATCCTTGGTTACTGTCAGAACAATGTCTTGTGAGCGTGAGGCAGGATACAGGCCCCTTCACGCGTGCTGAAAGACTGAGACAGCAGCGAGAGATCTGATTGGACCTGGCAGGATTCTAGCGCTGCCTATCAGAGCTGAGAACAATTAACAGGAAGTGTGATTATTTCAGCCCTCAAGTGTTGTCAGAACGATTATATTTACAAGATGAGTTAATTAATCCAATGTTTTCCCATTGAAATCAGTTGAATGCGCATCACATCATAATTAATATTTCAAGCTTTTAACAAAGAAGGTCCCTGAAGAATTTAAGACTGGCCTGCTCTCACAGCTGACACACCAGCTGGGGTTCATTAAGATTTACTGATTTAATATTAATAATAAAGTGAATGAATAAATCATGAGCTTTATAAGTTATAGATGCAGCAGTGGAGGAGGAAAAAGACAAGAAGACCACTACATAGCGAGTGAAATCACACACACACACATGAAGCAGAACGCAGGGCCCTTCACCGCTGGAGCTGCTAACTTCAACACAGAGCTCTGCTGAAACGGCACATTAGCACTACAACTGTAACTGTGTCTTCAGGGGAAATCACTGTTTACATGATTACACTTGCAGAGAAAACAGCAGACTGACAGAAGAGCAACATTCAACTTAAGAAGTTTGAACAGTAAAAGAAAACAGCTGTTGTGTTTCCGTGTTTGACCCCAAAAAGTTATTGCAGGCTCCAGTTTTTGAGCCCCTGCTGGCCGTCCCTTCTGTGCTTTGATTGTCTCCTCTCAGTCCTCTTACAAATGTTCATCTGAGTGATGTCAACACCTCAGACGCGAGACAGATCAGTTCTGCCTCTGGGCCTCTTCTGACACTAATAAAACGAGTGCATGTCTGCTGTGACCTTCAGTGGACTTTAAAGAGCTTGTAACCTGTGAACCTCTGAGCGTGTGTGAGGTCATCATTTGGGTGAGATGTCCAATCATTTGGCAAAACAGTTTGATGTGGTTTGTCAGAAGACGTTGATTTTCACACTCAGAGGAACATTAATGTTTAGAAGCTGTTTTTTCATAGCTGAACTTCAAGTATGAACCTTATCTCGGATGTTTCTTCTAAAATGTCTTAGGAGAAGTACATTGAAGTTTGTTTTTAACATTATTGAGATCTTTTCAGGCAAACAGGTATGTGAGATTTCTGTTTAGTTTTTCAGGAGAAATATCTGAGGCATAAATAAAGAAGTTTTGATTTGCTCTTCATTTAAACTCATCGCTGTCTGTGTGTTTTTTGTTCAGGTGTGAATTCACGCTGGTCTGTTCAGCAGGATTCGAGCAGATATGTCTTGAAACACAAGCTGAACAGAGGAGAATCACGACCCTCAGCCTCTCACCAGTGTTTACATTTTACACGCAACATCACAGAAATGACAGAGCAACACACACCGGTATGAACAGACCTCACCACAGACTCGAGGACAGGTAAAGTCTCTATGTTTGGTCTGGTTTTATTGGTGTTTAGACTAGTACTGAGTGGTTTACACTGCTGACCTGGCAGAATGTGTGCTCGCTCTGCACCTCTAGTCAAAGATAAACCCTGTGAGTGGGCTAGTTAACCACACTGCCAACACATACACAAACTCATAAACACAATCCGGTAAAGCCTCACTAACAGACAAAAGACAACTAACAACTGTATTAAATGTTTGTCTGTTTGACCTGTAGGACATTTCGTTGGGCTTCTGTGTCACAGATTTTCAAACACACACATGCTGCGGTTTTCTCAGATGACACCAGCGTGACCTCAAACTCAAACGCGTGTTCTCTGTAAAGTTCAGCTAATAAACTGACATGATTTCTGTGGTTAAATGTCCAGTGTTGAATGTAAAGGTCACAGATCAGCAGCAGTAATTCTCTCTCTGAACACATACAGGGTGATTCATCAGAGGAGTGTAAATCTGCTGTAGCAACTCAAACGCTCTGAAATGAAACTGTGCTGTTTATATATCAGTCACACTAAAGTTGCTATCACACATGTATGTTCAGCTGTTTACTGAATGAATGCACATCAATACAACACAATGTCAAATTTACTTGCATATGCAAATTGTATTAAAGAGCCAAAATATTTCGCTTTTAAACTTACATACATGGAGTTGCTCCATGTATGTAGATTGCAAATGCGTTGTGTGGCAATTTCTAATAATAAATAAATGTTTAAAAAGCTGTTTTTAAAACTCTCGTTAACTCGTGTGTCTCTATCACTGTTTTAAAAGCTGAAATCATATGAATTATTGAACCATATGAATATATCACCGTTATTATCTTACTCTAACATCCGAAAGTGCCCAACTTAACTTAATGATCATTTATACTACAAGTATATACATCCAGATTTAAACTCAGACAGCTGTTTCTTAATACAGCGCAACATCACAGTAAAATCGCGACTTTAAATGAGTTTACTTTACGCGTTTATTTACACGTAGAAATAACGCGCGACTTTAATGCTGCTGTTGAAGGAATCAGCGTCACTTGCTCTCGGCAGTGAAGTGAATGTTTTCTGCTTGTATGTAAGAAGTGTTTGGTTTGCTCTTACCTCACCGTCTGCTCTGTATGCGTGTATAGAAGCGTGTATAGTCCCGTGTGGAGCGCGGAATGAGTCGTGTGCTCTGCGCTCGGCTGCGCGCTCGGCGGACTGTGTGCGGGCTCGCGGGGGAAGCGGGTCGGGTCACTGCAGCGGTGGGCGGGCAGCTGAGAGTCCACACACACGCCTCACATCTCTAACCTCTGTGTTTTATTCACAGCATCACATGTGCATGTTTAACTACACTTTCTTACTCTTTCTAATGTTCATTTATACGTTGTACACAGTTTAAGATTAAGTATAAATTGTGTAGCTGTTTGAAATGTAGATTTTGTCCTGCATTTATATGTGGTGCGCACTGTACTACAGTACAGATACATTCTGACAGTGATGTAAATATGGATTATTAATGCACTGTCAAAGTTTTGTTTGTTTTGTGGAGTTTGTGTAGAAACATTCATGCACTCAGTAATGTGCACATTTTACTGTTGCATATTGTGTAACTCTAACCATCCAAGACAACGTTGTTTTGCGCAGACTTTACTCTGATGTTTTAAACGTGGCGGTAAACAGATACTTGCAGATAAATGGACGACCATGATATTCTATCAGTATTAACTTCTCTTTCTAGAAAACATTGATCAGAAAGGCTCACGAGTGACCGTCTGAGCTTGTTCTTCACGCAGTCATGAAAGAACCGTTCAGATTAGATTAAACGTTCAAGGTTTGTTGAACTTTAGCTCCATAATGTTGTTGTGATTGCATGAAGGTACAATGAGGCTCGAGTGGGGGTTTATCAGGGGTGTGGTCTCAAAACGGGGTGTGGTCTCAGAAAGGGGTGTGGTCTAAAGAGAACCGTGAATGGGTGTATGTTGTCCTTTTCTCTCTTTTATCAGTGTCTGTCTTTTCTCCATCTGTAATTGTCCTCTTAAGAAACACAGATTTACAAAGTGCAGAAATAAAACAGAGACAGAGGACATAACTGCAGCCGTTCCTCATCATTCTAAAAGAGCTCTGCACTCCACACATACATGATGCACACACACACACACACACACACACACACATACATGCTGTTTTGAGTTCATATGTAAACTGTGGTGATGCTTAAAGTACATTTTCTGTTTGTATGATACATTTCCACTACAGGTCCACTGTGTCTGGAGCATCTCTGTACATCTGTAGGGGGAAACCCAACACCCGGTTCTGATACCCGACTGACCCTTGACCTAAACCCTTGGGACCCTGGAAACCAGACTTCCTGTAGCCCACCGTGTGTGTGGTGGCAGGGGCTGTTCTCGTGTGCTGTTCATCTCTTCTGAGGCTCTGAAATGATCATGCGGGGAAAGATGGGCCAGCAAGAGTCTCTCAGAATGACACTTGACACAGACTATGAGGCCTAGTGTTTGGATGTCCACAATTGTCTGATAATGTGAGAGCTGTGCTCTGTTTTCTTGTTTTATCCTAATAATCAATATTTGATAAGATTAGTGGATATTATCAGTTTATCAACGTCTCGAGCAGGGTTTCAGAATCTCAATATAATACGCACATGTTAGTGATGACAAATGATGAAGTATGAGCTCTTGACTGGTGTTGTTTTCCCTCAGTACACTCACAATGTTTCTGGTAGTTTACTGCTTGATTCAGGTGTTGAGTATCTCTGTATTTACATGAAGTGTTTACAATTTGCCGTATGTACTGAAACAGTATGTTAGTAAAATGTAATTTGTTCTGACACACAGCTGCCAGTCAGTGGATTTCTGCAGTAAGTTTCAGAAGGTTCTCTGGACTCGTACCTTTCCCTCTGCCCTGACCTTTGACCTCACTCCCTGCCAATCCAATCACATCAGCTTTTGTGTAGTGTCCACATCTGGTGTGGAGTTCTGTGTCTTTGTGTTGTTTTGTTTAGTGCTCGTAATCTTTTAGTTGAGAAAGAGAAGGAGAGAAGAACTCTCTCTGCTGGAACTGTGTTTTGAACTGTTGACTCGTCTGGTCTGATGAGGACGATGTCGTCTGGGATTTGATTGATGTTTATTTGATTGATAGCTGGTGTTTGTGACCAGCTCTCTAATGATCTTTCCATGTGTTTTCAAACTCTTTGTTTTTATAATGTTGTTTGGTAAAATCAATCAAATCAAAATTATCCAGATGTTTACCATTATTGATCATAAGTTTACCATATCAGCTGTGTAAATTTACTGTTCAGTGCTAATAAAAATTACATTCTCGATGAGAATGATGTAAAATCACCTCCAGTAGCTTAAGCACAGATAGATTCAAATGATTTATTTAAATCAACATGACATTTGTCTTCATTTACACTGTACACGACACATGTAAATATAATGATGGCGAGAGGTCTCGTTAAGAGTTTACTTAATGATAATGAAAGTGGAATGAACATACAACAGCCTCCAGTGTTCTTGAATCTCTACCCTTATTGCCCAAGAAAAAAAAATGAGCAACAGAGGCAAGATGTCACAATGCAGATAAATATTACAGCCTATCTCTCTCTCTCTCTCTCTCTCTCTCTCTCTCTCTCTCTCAGTGGTGGAGTGAGTGATGTTGTACAGTACCAGTACAGTATATGACAGACTGTGGTACTCTGCTGCATCCAGGAAGCAGAATCGCTTGCAACACATAGAATAACACAGACAGTACATGTAAATAAACACCATTCATTTGTTCTGATTTCCACCTTTGTGTTTGGACTTTGTGGTCTCTCTACACATCTCATTGTCTTGTCTTTCTCCGGTGGCCTCTCGTGGTCTTTGTGGAGGTCAGGAAACACATCCTCGTCATCTTTCATTCATCCTGCTTGTTTAGCTGTGGCTGGACTCAACAGAGAAACTTCATCACCTGATGTGTTTCCAAAACATGCTGCAAAGTGGCCACGGCTTGTAAGAACAAGAGATGAGGAGACTGACTCTTGTTCCTGTGAGTCTGGAACAGATTCTTCCTTCACTGGAGCATGACAGAAACCGCCTTCAAACCATCCTTTCATTTGATTGAAAACAAAGTGACCAAACACTAAAACACACAAACCAGTAAAAAATGTTGTTTCAAAGCTGTATGTAAGCTGTAAAAAGGACATTAAAAACTTTTTGAATTTTAAAATATTTGGGTGACGGTTTGAATCTTGCTTCCACTGGCTGAATTCGTGTTATACTTTTTGATGAATAAAAGTGATACGGGTAAATTCTGAACTTTCATTGGCCAGACAGGAAATGAGGTCATAAAGGACAGGATGTGTGCCATTATTCTGCTCATGGGTTGGTTTCTGCACCGGACGCTGTCTGTTTACTCAGTCTCATGTTGTCTTTTCTTTCAGAAAGGGACTCGGGTGCAGAAGTGATGTCATGATGGTTTACTGAACATGTTGTGACTCAGTGTATTGAAAATGTTTTAATGTCTCATGGTTTTGTCCGGCAGTATTAGTGTATACTTATTGTTTCTGACCCTCTGTTGTGTTATTCACCTGTAAGATCTCTTTCCCACAATTATTTTGTGTTTTCCTGAGAGATGATAAACTGCAGCGCCCCTCCTGTCATCTCCTTTAGATCTGTATTAACATCTCCCCCAAAACAAAGACAGACAGACAGAAAGACTGGTTAATAGGTGTAATCTTTATCAGTCTCTGATTCTGGTTCTGCTAAAAGCGTAAAACTCCAAATACACTAAATGTAAAATCTTGCAGATCAAGTGTTGTTGTTTTCGGTGTCATGCAGACAAATCAAGTTGATCCAAAGCAAGACGGTCATGCACCTTAACCTCTCCAGATTCTGTGACATGTTGCTTTAATTTGGCCCTAAAGGTCCATTAAAGAACCTCATTATGTCAACCGTCCAGCACAGACACTGACCAACAGGCCCTATAATGAACACATAAAGGGCATCAGTGTGCTGGACTGTGGCGTCAGAAGTGACCCCTGCTCACTTTAACAGCCGTCTGTAATTCTAACCAGCGTGTCACCAGGAGCCCTGAGGTTATGTACGGATGGAGCCAGAGTGACGGGCCCCTCAGCTGGGGCCGGACACAGGTCAGCCCGTACCACATGACCCACATGATTCATACTGTTACATATGTGACGCCTGCAACTGAGTTTCAGTATCACCAATGAGCTTATATAAATGTTCTCTGCGCCTTGTTTATGAAATATTTTGACAAATTTCATGTAGCTCTTTCAGCGGCCAGTAAGTGTGTACTGTGTTAAAAAACAGGACAGGTAATTGAAATGTCAGTTACAAACAGCATAATGATAAATCTCAGTCATTACTACAGAAAAGATGTTGATGACTTTGATAATCAGATCAGAAGTGTGAAAATGTTGTGACACCTTCTGGCAGCAGATGTCTTGCTGTCTGACTCTGTGTACCGCAGAGCTGTGAGCTGGAACAGTACAGTGTGAGTCTCTGGTCTGATGACACCGCGTCAGCACACTCTGCAGGAGCAAAGTTTACAGCTGGATAACAATACAAAATTCTGTCTGTCTCACACAAAGCTATTTTAAGTCATATGGACGCCATACAAGACTGTATCCTGGTTATATTCTTGTCCTATCTGGAGCTGGTCACATGGACATTATGACTTTATGTTCCACAGAAAATGAACAACATTTAGGTTTGGCACGACACAAAGGTTAGTAAATAATGACAGAATTTTCTTTTTATTTTAACTATAAATTAATGTTAAAAGCCAGCTGTGAGTTTCCATGTTCCTTACACAAAATTCTCCAGCAGCTTCATAAACACAGACTGCTTTACTGCCTCTCATTCCCACAGATGCAGTTTGTTAAAACACAGACTGCATTCAACAGCACAGCACAAATCATACAGAAGGAAGAAAGAACGAGGGATGATAAGAAAAGAGGAAACAGGAAATGCAGGAGTTTGTTTGTGTTGTGTTGACTGTCCCTCTCTGGTCTGCTCCGCAGGGTGTTTTCTCTAATGTGAGTGTCTGTAGAGCTGGCCTGAGGGTCTCCTCTGTTCCTCTGAAGGCAGGAAGGACTCACAGCTTCAGAGCTGCTGAGTTTAACTTTTACCTCTTATTAGGTTTTATTGGTCTGGAGAAACAGCTCCTGGTGAGGCGCAGACGCCACCCCTGATTCTACAAACTCCAGTCCACAAGATCAAAGTGTTCATCATTCAAAGAGGTCAAACCAAACTTTAATGATTTTCATTTTAATTATTGCAGGTGTTTCATTGCTCGGATTTTGCCTTTTCATAGTTCATCATGTGAATATTACC
>JAZGTJ010014582.1:0-14032 GCA_036877575.1 Botia almorhae
TTATTTTAGGTTCCCAAAAAAGATCATTGTGTTTGATTTATAAGCTTGTTTCCTCGTGGGGACCTAAAAATGTCTCCACAAGATCGACAGTTACTGGCATTAATATACTGGTGGGGACATTTGGTCCCCATAATGTAGTGAATACCAGGACCACACACACACACACACTGAAGTCTGTATTAACACCCATTACACACAACAACTTTAACGTCCATCTGTTTCCTGTAGGGGACGCCAACAGACAGATAAGCGAGTACAAATTCAAACTTTCAAAGGCTGAACAGGAAATGGCAACGATGGAACAAAATGTGAGTTTTTTTTTGTGGCACAGAGACTTTACCAAAAACCAATTGGCTCGTCTGAGTTTCAGTGCATTTTTTGAAAGCGTTTGAACTGATGTGTTGAGTTCTGTATGTGTGTGGCAGGTCAACAGACTGGAAGGGCAGGTGTCGAGATATAAAGCTGCAGCAGATAATGCAGAAAAAGTAGAAGATGAACTAAAAGCAGAGAGGAGAAAACTTCAACGGGAGGTATGAATCCAACACTGTACAAACCAGATGTACATTTACATTTATTTTACATTTGCCAGATTTTATCCAATGCAACTTACAGTGCATTAAGGTATACAATTTATCAGTACATGTGTTGCCCGGGAAACAAACCCACAACCTTTGCGCTGCTAAGGCAACGCTCCAGTTAAGATCCCTGACAAGATCAGATCCCATATACATAGTATTAGGCAAGATAACATCGAATATACTGAATGTCTTTCTCTCGCTCACTTTTGTAGCTCCGTACAGCCTTGGACAAAATGGAAGAGATGGAAATGACCAACAACCATCTCGTAAAGCGTCTGGAAAAGATGAAAGCAAACAGAACAGCTCTTCTCTCACAGCAGTGAAGAGAATCTTCTGCCAGCACTTCCCTCCAACACCTGACAGCAGAAAACCAAAATGTTCCCAAAACCAAAACCTTCTTCGCCTCTCAGTGTCAGTTTTCACTCTATTAAGGCGATGCGGTCAGGGTGTGAGCCTCGGGGTTAACACAATTTCTCTTTTCTGAAGCTAAGCAGATTGTACCTATGTTGGTTTTGTTGCTTTTTGAACGCTTTGTACATCATGTTCTCCGACGAGGTGTCATCAGACGGGGTGGTTTTCCTCAGTTTTTTGTAAGTTGCACGAGTATAGAAGCGCTTTTTAAACCGCGGTGATTAAAACGACTACAGGCCCCTCCACATCCATGTAAATGCTCACACTGCAATGTGCCTTCACAGGAACACGAGGGTTATATGCATTTTAACACTATACGGGAAAAAATATTTCTACCGGTACAAAACATGAATGTGTTTAATAAAAGGGTACAGCCAAAAATTAAAAAAAAAAAAAGCAATCATGTCTGAAATGGTATTGTTTTGTTTGTTTGTTGTTTTTCCAAATATTTAAACGTTTTCTTTAAATGTGTAAATGAAAATACAGTATGAATGGGCGGGAGACTTATTTGTGATTGTTTGCAGGGCACATTGAATTTTGTTAGCGTTGAAGTGCTTGGTCACAATGGACTACATAATTTTTACACTAAATGCAAAACTTTTCATAACTCTCAGCACGAGACAGACGTTTCTACTGCCAGATTCATATCTGTCCCTCGAATGCCACTCGATGCCTTTACAATGCTGATGTATTCAGGTTTGATGCAGCATTTTAATCACACTAGAAACTGTGTGACTTCACGCGCTGTGATTGTGAATACAGCAACGTCAAATTAAACTGTAAATAAACTACATTTACAACCCTAACTGTTCTGCCTTCCCTCAGTTATTCACAGATGTTCCCTCAGGATTCACAGAGAAAACTTCATGATAGGATTTTGTGTCTCAATAATGTTGTTAAAGCACGCGATACATTAAACCAGTTACTCAACCAGTGAGCAAGGGGGCCTCAACAAACTTCCAAAGGGGCCTCAAGATGACTTAAAATGATTTAAAATAAGACAAACGAGCATTAAAATAAGCTGTTATGATATTAGATATTAGAGTTTATGATATTAGAGTTTAAATAGATACACATCTTTCTAGTTATGCCAAGCTCCAGAATATCTGCTGTAGAATTTTTTATTGGGTTGAAATTGTGAGTGGAGGGCCTTCAAACATTGTATATAATGGTGGGCCCTGAAGTCAAAAAGGTTGAGATCCACCGATTTAAACCATGTTTTTATCTATTTAAATGCACTTGATGCCATTATAACACCAACACAGAATCAATAAGAAACTAATTTTAATAGGTTTATAGTCAAAACATTTACATTTAATAATATTACAAACGGCTGCGCGTCTGAACGCTTGCCATTCCAGTGTTAGGAAATAACAGTCTGATCACTGTGGTCTCATCTCCACAATAGTATTTCTGAGTACAAAATTAAAACTGTTATACAGAGGAACAAAGGACTGGAGTTCAGCATCTTTCAAACACTTTGTAGAGGTCTGGCAGACTGGCGATCTGAAGAACGCTGCCGTCCTCACTGAAGTGTTTTGGGGGACTGAAGAGAGAGCGGAAAGCCTTAAAGAACACATGTTCCACCTTCCACCGCCAGCTCGACTCTGCATCCTAAAAGCAATGAAGCCATCAGGTCAAAAACATCCGTTTCAGTCACATTTAACAGTCATTCTTATCATCTGTTAACATTTTGCAGTCTAATTCATTAAAGGTAGGGTAGGCCATTTTGGAGAGGCTAGCAATAGCAAGCTAGCTTTGAAAGCATAAGATCCCGCCCTCCCTTACGCGTGCTGTCCAAAGCCACGCCTCCTCCAAAACACAAACACGTACATCATTTGGCAGGCAAGTAGGACGTCCTATCGTTGCATTCGGACCGAATGCATTGATTGGATGAACAATATATGATCTTGCACCTTCCACAGAAGACGTATATTTATACATTTGTATCACTTGACTTGCGACTGCTATCAGGATTTTCATCCAGCAAAAGAAAACCGTGTGCGCAGTCTGTTACCTGAGGCTCTTCTGCGTCTGACTCCAGTGTGAACGCTCTCCTGATGGAGTAGAAGTGACTACATTCCACACTGAAGTCTTGAAAACACTTCTTCTCACGATCCCAGTTCACCTGTATCATCACACATAAAGCCTCAGTCATCAGGTTAAAGACAGCAGGTTTGAATCTTGTTCTTTAAGTAAACGCCCATTATCCCAATCCCAATAAATCGATGTGAGGGATCGCAGACCTCTGTGGCTAAGCGCAGAATGAACATCGGAAGTCCCTCCATGGCAGGAATATAATTATCAAGCAGCATTGGAAGACCGACCAGTTTCCCTTCCTATAATAAAACAAACACAATGCACACGAGTTGCTTATTGCTGCAGTCTCGTAACTCAAGGCCACTTGTGCCTCTCGTGTGTTTGAACGTGGTAATGCGTGTGTAGGATTGAACACTCACTGCATCTATTTCCAGGGAAAAATATTCCTCCAGCATCTCTGCTTTCTGCTTCAGGAAGTCCACGATATACTGGGCCAGTCCTTCCTTTGACCCGTCCTCCTCCGTCCAGCCGCTCTCCTCCGACTCCAGAGCTAACATGGCCAGGTCATAAAGCGGCGCTGGATTCTGACACAACACAGCTTCAGTTAGTCTAATGCAGTCAGGAACAGCAAATATAACAGTTATATAAATATATAGTGTAAATATAGTGCAACATAGTCAATACTGACTTGTTAAGACTGTAAAAAGCTTGCATAATTAAAATAAGGAATGGTAACACACCGACAATCGAAGAACGCCAAAATTTCCGAAATCATAGATCAAGATTTGGTAAAAGAGCTCCTGGCTGAAACAACAGTGAACAGAACAAAAAGCATGTAAGTATTAGTAATTTGAGTCATGAATAGACAGCTGTGACAGCTTGAGTTTTGATCCGTGTCACCTGAGTTTGGTGGTGTTCAGCAGATAGAGTTTGGTCTGGTGCTGCACTAGAGTCCACTGAGGATTCACAGAGCCCACAAACGAGTGATTCTGTAGCAACTCCTGTAAACCTGTGAATGAAGATACAACTCATTCTGTATGCATACTTTACAAGTCACATGACCACTCAGTTATACTGAGTCCTTTTACTTTGTTGGCATATTTCCTGCTAAAACAGGAACGTGGGGACATATTACTTTTTTTATTCCACTCACATTCGGTTCAGTTTAATTCAAATTTATTTTAAAACAATACATATTGTTTCAAAGCCGCTTGACAGAAAAATAATCAGCTAATAAACAACAGCTACAATTCCGTTGTTCTTCACACAAAGACATGATATCCATGTGAGAAACAGTCACTTTGTTTTTATCTTGGGGTGAACTGTCCCTTTAAGACGGACCTTTGTGAGCCTGCTGCTCGATCTCTTCGCGAAGCTCCTTCACGCTGGTCAGTTTGATGGCGCGTCTCCTGGGCAGAGCGGCAGCTGTCAAATCTGCTTTCTTCTCGTCAGCATGAGGCCTTTTCCTGTAAGACCAAACAGATCTTCTACACGTCACACTTACATGGGAAAAATAAAAACTACAGCAAGTTGTCAAGGAAACCGGGCCAAGCTATCAAATGGGTTATACATGGTGTACATATCTTAGTATAGTATGTAATAACTCAAAGGTTTGAGTCAGATATCTAAAAACATAAACGCTTCTAGCGTGCATTTGTATAAAAGCTTTGTTATATTAAAAGCACCAGAAATAAGTTCATTTATTTCCTGTCCTCATTAAATCCACCACCAGGGGAGGGATGCTAGCAAAACATCTTTTCTCATATCCAAGACTCTACGATACAGTTTTCTCCAAGTACTGGGACAGAAAAAAATTGCTCACTTGAGTAAACAGTGTGACAACGTGCCCCGTTCACCCCTCCTACAAACTCTACACCCCCACACAAACTCTAGCCTGTTTTCTGCCTTTCACCTGGGTGGTGCAGCATCAGGAGGTTGAGCATCCGTCTCTGGATCCTCAGTGACTCCCGGCTCCAGAACATCAGCAGCCTGCAGCAGTTCTGAATCATCCGGCTCTGCTGCACCCTGAGTGGCAGGCGGAGGGCTGCATGATGGTTTCTCTGAGCGGCTCTGAGCAGTAGAGGTGGAGGCTGATGGCTGAAGAAAAGCATCCAGCTTCTGGGCCTTGCTGTCCGTGCGAACCATCTGATGGGCGTAAACACGCTCCTGAGAATCTGCCGCAGACGCTTTCACTGCACTGGTGGACGCGGAGAGTCCCGGAAGGAGAGTCTATGAATAACGGAAGCCAGTGAACTGTCAGTATATCCCTCAAAATATTGCAGTTTGAAGATCCTTATAAGGGATAGAAAGTTGACCTGTGTGAAGTACGTGCGTGAGGAATTAGAGCCGAGCAGTTTAGTCTCGACGTGTTTCTGAACGCTCTCGATGATGCAGTCCTCGTGCAGGAAATGCACCTCATGCTTGGTGGGGTGAACGTTCACGTCGACGTTTTGGGGCGCGATCTCCAAACTTTAGAACGAGAGCAATTGTAAAGTGTTAATAAATCAGCCTTATTTTCCTGTCATTCATTTCTGCATATTCAGAATTGTTGCACATAAATGCACATAGCAGGATATGCTGAATTAACGTGGCTTTTATTTTATTAAAGAATATTTTTGATTATCTTCTGCACGTAATGTTTTGAACAGCAGCTACGCTAATAATTCGCCATCTGCTGTCTGTTTCAATCTCGGGACTCCCGTCCTGGGGACACTACAGATCACACCAGTTCCAGCATGGATCCAGCATCTTAAGATGACTTCAGGTGACCCAACACTTTATGTGCTTGCTATTTCTGTTTAAATGCATATATGATATTAGCCAACTGCATAATCTGTACTATCTTACACAAATTTTCTGTAAAGCAACTTTGAAACGATATGTACTGTGAAAAGCACAATAAAAGAATAATGTATGTGAATGAAATACTTTCATGTGTACCTAAGATAAAGGAAGGGATGAGTGTTTTTGGGCAGATACGCAGTGTAGACCGTCTCGATGGCTTTCTTCAGGGCAGTGGACTCCACCAAACGATCTAAGAGACAGTAAACAGTTAATGTTTTCACATCAAATTTGGAATAATGAAGGTGTTGCATTTAAATACAACATCTCTACTTTAAACGACGCTGATATTTTGTATGTGCGAGAGAAATCAACGTGAAACACGTACGATTAATGAAAAGGATGAAGACGCATTTCTTGACAGAGTAGTTGGCATTGGAGATGTAGCCCTTCATTTTAAACGCGAGTTTCTGATCCTCGCACTCGACTTCAATCAGCTCTCTGGAATAAACAAAAGTAAGTTTCACCATCATGACACATCAGACTGATAATGTGAGTAATGTTCCCGCATATTCTGATCTCGCTCTACATTAGAAGCACCTGCTAACAGCCACTCCGAACACTGTGCGAATATTGTCCAGCACGGAGGCGTTAAGCAGGGTCTTCACATCTGAAACCATCTCACCTTGCTGGCAAAAGAGACAAAACTGTTTGTTTTAAAATCTTAAATGCTTAAATGTATTTAAAATACTCTTGTTGGGAAGCTCTCACCTTCTTGACAGCAAAACTTTTCCCAGAGTTGTGAATGGCGTATCTGCATGACATAAAATATACATTACAACTGATGCACAAAATTACATATCAATCACAACTGTACAACAATGCGTCATAAACACACATGACATTGCGCCCCATCACATTGCGCCCCATCACATCGCGCCCCATCACATTGCGTCCCATCACATCGCGCCCCATCACATTCACACACACCATCACAACACACCTGCTCACAACCTCAACGATTCTAGAATATTCCTCACTGGAGCTCTTCAGGGCTTTCCGTCGAGTGGACACATTATAGAACAGATCCTCCACCTGCAAAGACCAGACAAATAAGATCGAGATTATTCTTATGTGAAAACATTAGTGCACACGCAGCTGTATTGTCAGACATACAGAAATTAATGTCCCCTGGTTTCCAGCACAGGGTTTGGGTGAAGCCTTCAGCTTCCCATCACAATAACTGGCCCTGTAAACACAATCAACACAGATAAATAATACATCACTTACTGAATGCATCAATAAAATAATACAGTACATAAATACATTGTTTATGGTTTTAGATGTACAGTCTAGTCTGCTTATCTGACAAATTATAAGAAATGTAAATAAATTACCTGTAGGCACATTTTGCATCAGCTGTTTTTGTGGTTAATGTGACATGGGCTACATGACTGATGCTGGCGAGAGCCTGTAAAGAGACACACTGTAAATACACTGTAAAGAGACACACTGTAAATACACTGTAAAGAGACACACTGTAAATACACTGTAAAGAGACACACTGTAAATACACTGTAAAGAGGCACACTGTAAAGAGACACACTGTAAATACACTGTAAAGAGACACACTGTAAATACACTGTAAAGAGATACACTGTAAAGAGACACACTGTAAATACACTGTAAAGAGGCAGTGTATTGATTTAATCCAGGCGTTCCTGTAGCTTACATTTAGGCATTTGGCAGATGCTTTTATCAAAGCGACTTACATTGCATTGTACTTCATTGGTCATTATACATCAAGTATGTGCAATCCCTGGGATCGAACCCATGACCTTGGCGTTGTTAACGCCATGCTCTAACCACTGAGCTACAGGAAATGTGCATTAACAGCTTAATAGGCAATAGCAGCACAAAGGTTGTGGGTTCGATTCCCAGGGAGGACATGTGCTAAGAAACTGTATAACCTGCACTGGAAGACGTTTTGGATAAAAAGCATCTGCCAAATGCATAAAAATGTAAATGTGAGAATGATACGTTTATCACAAGAGCTCTGATCAGAGACCTGATCTTACCATCATTAAGCCTCTCTGGAGTTACATAAAAATACAGACAAAACCGATACAGCCTAACACCATTAAAACTGCAGCAAGATGCATGGAACAACTTTTTTTGTTTGGTGAAGCATCTAACAGGCTTATGAGTTTTGCACAGTGCTGTATATACAGACGGCACTTACCTCCCCTCTAAACCCATATGTGGAGATTGATGTCAGATCTTCAAAGGTCTGGAGCTTGCTGGTCGTAAAGCGTTCACAAACTATTTCTAAATCTTCTTTCTGTGTATGAAAACAAAAACACAATGAGCTCCCATCATGAAATGTGCCATTTAAATCATTTCCAGGCCTGCAGTGAGTAATAATTAAGTGACGTACCCTAATACCCGTGCCATTGTCCTGAATATTAATGAGCTTCAGACCGCCCTCTTTTACTGTAATCTGAATATTCGTAGCCTTTGCATCCAGACTGAAGAACAAAACCCACAATACTTATACAAACAACATAGTCTTTCTTCAGACAGTATAAATGGATAACATAACTGTTGACATATAACGATCATTCTAGAAAACCGGTGCCATTTGTGTCCCTTTTATTCATACATATATACGTGAGTAAAAAACAAATTTAACAGTGCACAGCTGATGGCAATTTTTACTGTGTACACTTTGACAGCTTCATCAAAACACATCCAAATGACATCATTTTAAAATTTAAATGTCATTTTTCTATCGTCATGAGGGGACGTTTAAGAGGTATCAGACAACGACAAACATAAGTGACAGCAGTCATAACTGATAAATCGTCATGAGTGATCGATACATTTTTAACCAATTATTGTTAGCGATATAAGGGGCACCAGCAATTACCTATAAAGTGTAACTTTATTTATATATTTAAATATACGGTATAAATGACGGATCGATAACAGTAAGCAGTCATTATTTATCAGCGATCAATAAATGCAAGCGTCACCAGTTCTCCATCATCTCTTTGATGGCATTGGCAGGCCGCTGGATAATTTCTCCCGCTGCGATGCGGTTCACTACAGTCTCATCGAGTCTGCGGATGACTCCCGCCATCATGGACACTCACTCGTTCATAAAATAATAAAACAACACAAACACATCAATGTTTGTTTATCGTCTTCCACGTGCAACCTGCAGCTATCCGGGCGCGAACGTGAAGTTCCCGCCTCCTGAGCGCTGTGATTGGTTAGAAGGGAAAACTACATCCGTCGACGTCACATCTAAAAACGACATTGACCCTATGGACGTTCTTCGTTATTTACTGTACGAATCAAAACTGAGTTTGTTTCATATTCATAAGCAAACATTTACACACTAGACCCCCAAGATCCAGATTTTCAAACTTTAAAATACTTTTTTTTAAATCAAAAATTAAATTTTGTGGATTAAAAAAAAATTTGTAAATTATTTTCAATTACAAATATTGCAGGGCTTGTATTGATCGTTTGTGTAGGCAATAAAATAAGTGTAAAGCCGTGTTTTTAATCAGTTAACGTTTTTATAAATGTATTTGTTAATTTTTTATATATTCATTTATTATACATTTATTTATTTCATCCATACAAAAAACTCACTTGCAAAGATTATTAGCCTGGTATGCAACCAATGGCATGTATGACAGGTCCCCAAACGTGTGTTTGTACATGCGTGTTTGCATAGCTTGACGGCTGAAATCCTCGCGTGCTGTAACCAACCGAGAAAGCCGAGTGAATAAGACATGCAGACATCACACACACAAACAAACTGATGTTTGGACCACAGTGTGCTTTAACTACAGGCTAACAAACCTAACAGCCAGCAGAGGGCAGTGACACTAGTGCGCATGTGTAATGCGGCCTGGTTCATGGAGGACGTTCTGTTTAAATAACAAGACGATCCAGTTCAATACATATTCCCTTTCAAAGGTGGAAAATGTCGCCTGGAGAAATTGTGTTGACAAACACACACAGCTGACAAACACTTGCTGTGCCAGCATGTAACTTCTTTGGTTTAAAGAAATTATGCACTTAATTCTACAACATCAGTATTTTCCTAAATTATACACTGTAAAGCGTCTTTAACTGTTTATCCTTTGGGTCATATTATAATTGAGACTTTATCACTCCCAAAACAGGGATTTTCGCTTGGGGTCGTTGCACCCTGAGCAGGATCATAAACTTAAGGGTTACATGCATTAGGACCAGACATTACGATCACATTTTCCTTAATTAATGCTTAAAGTCATGTTGCACCCTACAATAATTCTTTAATCTTTCTTTCCTATCCTATCATATTATCCTATCACAGTGAGCAGTTCTGGCCAATGGAGGAACGCGTAATGAAGATCTACTGATGTCACGTACATCAGTAGGAGTTCCTCACCCTTCAGTTTACATCTATGATTGGAAATCCCCTTGTTAAACTGCCTGCATTCTTTCTGCAGCTGATTAAATATGAATTTTCATGCATGCACCTGTAACTATGTGAGCTATTTCCTCTCTGTTGTTGTTTCGTTTTTTGAATGCAAATACCTGAAAGCGACAGATCTACTTCTGGGCACGGCTGTAAATCTTTACCTTCAACATTTGCCCATGTTTGCTGTATGTCTGTCGGCTCAAAGTTCATAAATAGCACATTGAGCCTTTTTACACATTTAATGGGCTGCAATGTACTGTAAACTATGCAGCACCTCCGTCAGGTCTCTTTCACATTGTGTCTGTATCTTTAAAGCATAGTCTCTCTAGAAGAATATAAACAAAGCCCTCTTAACAAAACCCAGCTAAAGGCCCTCCTACAGCTAGCTTATCTGTCTATTAGAGCTCCGTTCTCAGAACTACATTTGTTTTCTCACTTTTGTAAGTTAAATGTGTCCCACAGGTCATGGAATATCCAACAATCCATTAGCCTAAGAGGCTGTGTTCCCATTGTGTTTCCTTATATTCCTGTTTCTATGCAATTCCAGGTGGTATCCAAAATAACACAAAACAGTCTCATATAGTCTACACCCTTTAGTTTTATAATGCCTGGTGCATATTTCTATAACCAGCGCTTCAAGCAATCTGGACTAGTTTATACACAGAAGAATGATGAGGCATAACTTGAGATGGGATATGCTTAATCGCGTTATTTAATAAGGTGTGGTCTGAACGTTAGGGCAATGTCTTTATGATGTGTCAGTCTTTGTCTTCTGTTACCTCTTTTGGGATGTGTTTACAGTAACACCGGCAAACATGCTTGTTTTTGTATCGTAGTAAATTAACTTTTGACTGTTGTTGTTTTTTTCAATCCCCACTTTTTACATAAACCTTTTTACGATTTTATTTTAAAAGGCATATGCACAAATCACATTTGTGCATTGTCATATACAGTTTGATATCGTTTACATTCGAGTTGAAATCAACAAGATCTATTATGTTACGTGTAAAAAAAGAGGTACATTTTTAAAACTGGTACAACACCTGCTTTTTCACTTTCATGGGGATTGTGAATGTTTCCTGTACAGAGTTATTGTTATTGTGACATGTAATTGCAACTTTTGTTTCATCACCAAAACACAGTAATCAACTTTCAAATAAATGATTTTAACTACCTGCTTAATCGGACACAAAGCAATGTGTTTCCGTTGATTAGCGATGTTGAGTGCGAACTGTTACAGCAATACAATGGGCGGCACACATGCAGCCTCCATTACCAACAGTATTAGTGCTGAATTGGAAACTGTATAAATGATGTAACACGTGTGTGTCGTGTTGAATACTGTAATGATGTTTATTGTAATGTACTGTAAAATAGTACAGATCCTGTAGATGTGTTTTAATGATTGATAATGAATTGATTTATGATCATTTCAGAGTGGGGTGAGCTGATTTGACAGCGACGTGCTGAGGCTTCTGTGTAGCACATGGTCAAGCACAGATGCCTGCAGTGGACCAGAGCAGCACAGAACATTCAGCTGGTATGAGTCTGATTTTCCTGATATTGTTCAGTGTGAATCTGCATGTCTATATGTGGCACTGTATAGCTATTACTGTATAGCATTTTATACAATACAGATTGTTTCAAAGAAGCTTCACAGTAATAAGAAAATAACAAGCTACTCTTTCATTCAGTCACATATACGTGTCATGTGACTAACTTGCTGTCTGCAGTGACATCATTGCATTATTATTATTTGACTTGAACCCTGGACCCTCCCTCAAACATAACAGCCAGCCAGAAATCTGTTTTGGCATGCGTGTTTTCTTATCAACAGTTTAATATGGTTTAATATGAGTAGCTCTTCTGACAACAGAGATGTGTGTGTGTGTGTGTGTGTGTGTATCATGCATCAGCAAACACTTTTAGTGAGGAGTGAAGCAGGCAAGTGGTGGCTGTGAAACCATGTGACTTTTGTACTTGGAATGTTCGGAGGTATGAGGTCAAGCACCTCTGTTCTCTTAATGCTGCTTGCATTGTGTGCTTTAGGCGGTATCTGTTGAAACAATGCCGGATTGTTCAGGCCTGCACTTGTGCAATGACGTCATATCCTGCAGCCCTCCAAGTTTTTTCTTGGAGTGGAAACATAGAGACTACTGCAGTATGTACTTCAGTGCTTTACAAACACGTTTCCTCTGCTCGGTAGTGCTCAGTATCTGATGAACTGAGTTCCATATGTTCATTTGTCTATCACAAGTATATTCAACAGCCGCCTGTTTACTTTAATATAGTTAGTGTCTGTGTTCTTTATTTCACTTTCAGCCTTTATCAAAATAACTGCCACACATTTTACATTGCACATCCAAAACAGAAGTACTTGACAAAAAGATTTAAGGAATCCCCAGCTAACAGGGAACATTCTCAGAATGTTGACTAATGTTCTCTGAAAGTTCTCAAGTTATCAAAAAATCCTTTTAGTAACTATAGTAGAACGATTTACAGCTCATATATCATATAATCAAAAACATTGTTCTAACCAAATCGTAACGTTAATACAGCGTTTTGAACAGTCATAGAACTTTAAAAACAATATTTTTGTTATTATTACTGAATGTTAGGGAAACGTTCTTACAACCTAAAATTGTTAGCTGGATCTCACATAAGTATATTGTGCAAAGGGGTGGGTTGTGCAGTTACCCCAAGGGGCTTTTGTTCAAATGAACTGAAGGGGATCTGTGGCTCCAGAGTAAATTTGGTGACGGCTGTGTGGCTTTTGGAAGTGGGTCTTCTTGTGCTTGGCCACTGAGGTTAATTGCTTTCAGATATAAAAGCCACATTGAAGACCTTCTGCTGTTAGAAGCTAATGAGCTCTGATGTGATTTCAGGTGTGATCTCTGTTGCCCAGGGTGACTCTGGCACATTTATGAAGGTCACACCCTCATTATGAAACTCTGCAAATACGTGTGCGCACGCATGTGTGTGTGTGTGTGTGTGTGTGTTGCCCAGTGCTTATAGAAATATGTCATCATACAGATGTGCACACATTGGATATGTTGGATAGCTTAATTAACCCTCAAACATTAGTCATCTTTAGCAGGTTTTGAGATGTCTGCTAAATGTCACCGTTGTCTGTCTAAAAGTATCTGATGTTTGTTTGTGCAGGTAAAATTGATGTATTTTTATTTGTATGTATGTATGTTGGTTTCACACTATGCTGTCTTTACAAACGTTAATTTGTTCCAGCCAAGCAAGTTCTGAGCACCATTGACTTCTTTTGTTTTACTATTCCTCCACTGATAAGGTATAGCACAACAGATTGTGCTATACCCTAACCGTGCACCTGCCTGTACCCCTCACTGTAAGATTTCAGGTTTGCCTACATTTTTGTTCTCACAATGTGGGTCAAACCGCGACACTGACTGTCTAACACAGGGGAATGATATTTCACATACAGTAAAGAATGTTCATCATTGTCTAAATGTGATATTAGGTATCATGTGAAAAAATGTTTTGTCAGGTTTACAGTAATATCGTTTACATACAATATCACACAATATCATTTACAGTATTGACATATTTTGCTGTAAGATCAGGACTATGATATAATCCCATAGCAGGGTCATCCCAGCTGTCATTTTTAGGCTGTAACAACATTTCCTGTCCAGGTCAAGTCATTGTTAACATAGCCATGTGTTTATAGTTAAAGATTGACCAGGACTAATAATTATTAACTTTTATA
>JAZGTJ010014583.1:0-14032 GCA_036877575.1 Botia almorhae
GAGAGAGAGAGAGAGAGAGAGAGAGAAAGGATTAAGGCCCCTATGTCCCTTATAGCAGAAAGCCTGAGAATCCACAACATAAAGAAATGTCTAGTTTTGTCTAATTGTATAAATTTGGAGTGAAAAGTCAAAGATTAAATCCCATATTAATGTACTTTGAAAACAATAATTATATTAAAAATAATCAAGCAAGTGGTTCCAATTTTCTGTGTGCTTTAATTTCTAAATGAGCTACAGAGTTGATTTCAAATAAGAAAACATTGATACAATTTACCTATTTACTCTTTTTGCAAACAACAACAGTGAACGGGAACTGGTGCTGTGAGTTCCTGGCATTATTTTACATTTTATACATTTGGCAGACGCTTTTATCCAAAGTGAATTACAATGCACTCAAGGTATACAGTTTTATCAGTATGAGTGTTCCCTGGGATACAAACCTATGACCATCTGACCTACAGAAACACCTGTGTTTGGTCTAACATCTCCTTTTGTGTTCTAAGAAGAAAGAAAGTCTTGCGGGTCTGGAACACCATGAAGCAGGTAAACTGTCCCTTTATGACTTTGTCGTATAGTTAGACAAAAGAAGGATAAGAGTTCTTCTTTTCCTTAATATCACTCTTGTTTGCTTTAGTGCTTCATGCAGAAATAACCAAGTGAAGAGGGAAGATGTTGCATTGTCTTGTTGTTGGATATTGTTGACGCAAAAGCTGTGTCGGGTTTAATGAAGATGAGACTAAACTTTTCTTCTTCAAAACAAACACAAAGAGAGAAAGAAAGAAAGAGAGACAGAGGGTCATACAAGGTTCATAATTCTTGGCCTGATGTGCTGTTTTGTGGTGAATCTCAGAAAAGTACACAGGCAATTTTGTTTGTGTGTGTTTGCAAGATTTGTTGACAGTGCATTGTTTATTAATTTATAACTCCTTACAGCATAAAAGGAATGTGTAACTGTAGCTCAAATCTTAGAGCTCTGTGTTTAATATGCAAAGGTCATGGGTTCATTAATGACTGTCAAATGAATAAATGTAAATCAAATGTAAATGAAAATCTATTTGCGGTTCACATTAAATGTTTAAATATCACTTTCATTAACAGGTGAAAATGAGGATCTGTCAGCAGGGTAGAAATCTGCACAGGGTTTGAAGCTCTTCTTCCTACAATGGCAAGAGTGCGAAATCATCAGAATGTATTCCTGATCAATCCATCAACCACACCAAACCAACCCCTCCAGATCTGAAGCTGTAGCCAAAGCAGAACTCATTTGTCAATCGCATACAGGTCTCAGGATTAGGAAACCGATTTTTCAAGTGGCTAAACCCAATGGACGAGGGGAAGTTTTGTCAATCAGAAACTGGAGTAAATGGAGTTAGAGAAGGTCTAATCGATAGCACCCCAAGCATTCACACGAAACCCTCCAAAAACAAAACTAATTAGTGAGAACTTCAGAAAGTAATTTTCCAGGGAACAAGAGCCCACAGCGCTAAGATCACAACAGTGGGTGAGGTAAACCATGTGACCTATTATATGTTGGAGAACTTGGCTTTGGCAGCAGAATATGTATTTTAGAAGATGCGTGAGGCAGGCTGGAAAACCCAATGAAGGAGTGTATCAGTAAGTCTGAACTGTCTATAAAGCAATATAAAGACTGAAGACAGGTCTAGCCTTGATGTGACACTTCCTTTTCAAGCCAATAAATATCAAATGACTTAATGATCAGTCATTAGGGACAGCCGTCAAGAAAATACGTCTTTTTCTATCAGGATCAACCCGACAATGGCCTCATCAGATAAAGCCGAACTCGATTCATGTCTGAACATCAACACTGCCAGAATCTCAATGGAATCAATAATCACATTTTCATAATCCATAATACAGCGTTTCCCCACTGATCCCAGATCTCATCAGTATCTCATTATAGCGTCTCCATTGTCTCGTTGGAGAGACGAGCGCCGTCTCGCTCTTACCATCTCATCTGAATATATCACCGATTCCCTGATGGCTCTGAGAGTGTTTTGTGCATGTGGAGATCTGTGTTATTCTGTCGAGCGGTGTCATTTTTTAAACCAATTACTTTGGAAACTCGACGACACGCAGATGAAGTGAGGAAACCATTGAGAGGCCAAAGGAGGAACGAGGGATGGGGAAGGATGACATCACTTAGATTATTGAGAGAGATAGCAAAAGAGCAGAGAGGACAGTGAGGCTGAGTTCAAATGGAATGAATACTATACTGCTGTATCCTATTTATTGCATTACATATATATATACATTATGTACTATATTGTATACTATACAATAAATAAAACAATACATGCTTCTACAAAGTGCTACATTGTCATTAGATTGTCCATTTAATGTAGTGAGTGCAGTCCAGTAATCACCTTATATGTATAAATTATATAAGATTTACTTTTAATCATGGTTGGCAAATGTTTTTTTGCATTGTTAGTAGCCTGATCAATTATGTGAATATATAATATCTGAATATGAATATAATCTAAAAATTTGCTATTATATTTAATATACTATGAAATCTTATCATATGAAATATTAACANAAGACAGTGAGGCTGAGTTCAAATGGAATGAATGCTATACTGCTGTATCCTATTTATTGCATTACATATATATATACATTATGTACTATATTGTATACTATACAATAAATAAAGCAATACATGCTTCTACAAAGTGCTACATTGTTGTCATGTAACCTCATTAGACTGTCCATTTAATGTAGTGAGTGCAGTCCAGTAATCACCATATATGTATAAATTATATAAGATTTACTTTTAATCATGGTTGGCAAATGTTTTTTTGCACTGTTAGCAGCCTGATCAATTATGTGAATATATAATATCTGAATATGAATATAATCTAAAAATTTGCTTTTATTTTAAATATACTATTAAATCTTATCATATGAAATATTAACATATAATAAATAATACAACTCATATGATATTATAATATATATTTCATAGAACATTAAAAATCATGGCTGTTATTGCTTCTGGTTCATTTGTCGTGCTGGTAATGTAGAATACAGAAAGGGGACCTATGCTTTGTGCCATTCGGTATTAACTGCAGTGTGCTCTGTTGTGCACTGTACATTTTGACTAATGCAGTAGGTCTTCCACGTACTCCATGCATATAAAATATTCACATGCTGTGTTCAGCATACATACTGCATACTGCAGAACCATGAAGAGTAGTATGGTAGTATGCTGCAGTATACCTAACATTTCAAACAGAATGTGGTAGTTAAATCATTGCACTTCAAATTAATGTAACATTTTGAATTTAGACAGAACTTTGACTGTTTTATTTCATATTTAAGGGAACATCAGATACAATTTTCACTTTTTAAGCTTTTTTTGCATTTAGTTAAGTTTCTGCATGTCTTCCAGCTCAGAAAAGCTGAAAACAAGCAGTCAGTTTATTATGGGCTGTCTGAGTCTTAAACGGTGTTATCCAGCGAGCTATTTCAATTTGCAGCTAGTTTATACATAGCTAGCTATTTGAATAAGACCACCTCTGAGTCACATACAGAGCTTCCTTATATGGCGGTAGACCCCTTCCCATGCTGCTTTGTACACAGGTAGTGAAGCTAGCTAATGAAGGTACTACATTTAGTTTTAGCAAGCGTCAGACAATGGCACGATTCTGGCATGCAATCTGCTCTGTTCGGCTATAAAGGTTCATCATCATTTAAAGAGACATGTATCGAAATGGGTCGCTGTGAACAGAGCAGTATTTGACAGTGTTAAAAGGGTGTTGTTTTACATGACCATTGTGGAACTTTCTCAGCTGGTACAGCATTGCGTTAGCAGCGCAAAGGTTGTGGGTTTGAATCCCAGGGGAGCACACGTACTGATACTTGAATGTATAACTTGAATGTACTGTAAGTCACTTTGGATAAAAACGTCTGCCAAGTGCATAAAATGTAAATGTAATGTAAATTTCATGGAAACCCTTTAGATTCATACAAACTTATGGAACCGTCTGGTAGACCAGCTTATACACTCACAAGCTCCCCAGCCATGGCTTTATTTACTGGTCACTGTATGACACTTCGAGGCACAATTCTGTTACCTTTCCACAAGACTCTCATTGAAAATGAACTAGACACTTGTGACTGCCACATACTGTGTGAAAGGGCCTTCAGTTCGGCTCTAGTGTGAACTGATGTGATCTTGACAATCATCTGGAGATGGAGGGACAGCAGAAGACGTACAGCTGAATAACACACAACAGATGAGAAAAGAGAGAGAGACAGAGAGAGAGATTAGTCTGGAGTGACTTCAGAGGTGGAGGGCAGGAGAGAGAGAATAATATTACTCTGAGAAACAGAACAAACCTTTAAGACATCAGGAGCTTTGCGGCAGGAAACAGTCTCAGTGCTGTCAGGATCAGTAGAGACTGACCCCTAAAGTGACTCTTTTTAAAACACTTCTCCTTAAGACTCTGCTGGTTGACCTGCTTTAGTGAGTCGTGATGATGCAACCGAACTGAGCGGAAGCAGTCAATGATGAAAACAGGTTGAAACACACTTCAATGTCCAAGAACAGGACGCAAAACTGTAACTTTTTAACCCTGTTACCAACATGTATGACACATCAAAATACAGTTTTAAACCCTGGTTTGTGTCATAAAACAATACAGATTTAATAACCATCGAATAGAAAGAATTATGACATTTAGCGTAAAATAATCATTCAGTACCCAGCTAACAATTTTAAGTTGTAAGAATGTTTCCCTAACATTTGCATGAAGTGATGTTAAAAACAAATGTTCTAGAACTGCAAGAACTTTTTTGATAACTACTAAAAAAACTTTTAGGGAACGTTAGCCAACGTTCTGAGAAAGTTACTTATTAACTGGGTAGGCTCAGGGTTAGCTAAGTAAGGACCTAATGTTGGTTGTATTTAGTGATGAAGATATATTTTCCTAAAACAAAGAAATATGAATATACAATTTCAAGGTTAAGTTTGAAATATGCATTCAGAACTATTATATATAGGTTAATATCTAACATAAAACTAACCTAGCATGAAAAGCAGTTAGTTTTAGGAACATCAAATGCAATCTAACTGTATTTAACAATGCACTCTAGCTGCCATAGAGGTCATTGGTTGGATTCCTAGTACAAACTGATAAATTATATACACAAGTCACTTTTAAAGAAAGTGTTTGCCAAATACATCAATATAAATTCAAATCACATAACAATGTAATTTTCAACAATTTTCTAAAAGTATGGTGAGAAGATATATAATCTCATTACAGTTTCATAACAAAATTCCAAATAATAATTTTCTTTACAAATGATAGTTTTCTCAGCAGTAAAACTGAGATTTGTTTCTCTGAAGTAATGAGATACCAGATTGTACTCTATTTATATGTCAGGTACCCTCATCTCTCTTTATTTCCAGTCATACATAAACACTTGTTGAAGTCGGCACGCACTGGCACAACATTCAGTTTAAATTGCCTATTTGATCAGTTTCAACACACTTGTGATCTAAAGTGTATTTATTTCCCCATTACGTTCAGAAATCACCCCTGTGAATTCCAGCTCTTTTGGTTTGTTTTGCTATGAGAATGTGAATCGGAGCGTGCACAAGAGTGTGTGTTTAACTTTGTGCCTTTGCCGCATACGCATACAGACACACACAACAAACAACCGCTAACAGCACAGCAAGGACACACAAAGAGCCTGCTGGAAGTGACCTATGCAACCAGCATGTTAATGTCACCAGCGTTAAGGAGTCCTGTACGTGTGTGTGTGTGTGTGTGTACGAGTGTGTGTGTACGAGTGTGTGAGTCTGTTTGCCCCACAGCGGCATGACAAACAAACTCAAACAGGGTGCAGAAAGCCGCCCAGTGGCCGTGTTGAATGTGCTGTTCTCTTTAGATTTGGTGAATACCTGCCGATCGTCCCCCGTGGTGGTAATAAACCTCACGACCTGCTGCTTTGCTCATTTGCGCTTGTACACTCGTTAATATTTATGCCGCCATAAAACGTTAATGTCCAGAGCTGTGTTATGACAGACACTCCAATCAAATTCAACTTTATTTAACTTTATTAGCATAAAGTCTCTATTTGTCTCGCGGCTGTCTAGTTATTTTGCAATTTATTGGCCACAGACAGGATCAAAGGGGCACGATTATCATACAGAGGTGCATTCCTCTTTCGGCTTGTGTGTACTTGTGGCAGCAATGACTCAAGTGGCTCTTTAAATTGTCTATTTATGGGAATCTGTCTGCGTTCGATTAATTTCTTATGAATTGCATGTGGAAATGTTTGCGTAATAGGGATCTTCATTTATCTTCCTCTTTATGACAGCAGTGAGAACAGCACAGGGGAAGTGAGGTCACCTTCCCTGCTTATATCCCATCTGAAAAAACAAGGGCATGTTTGCCGGGGGAGGAGATACTGTTTGTGCGTCTGCATGCGTCACAATGCACAGGAAGTGTGGGTTAAGTGTTGAGATCTCTCTAGATAACTGGTGTTGTTCTCGTTGGGGTCTCAGTGGTGTCTCAAGGGAGCAGAACCTTTTTACTTGATCTGTTTACCTCATGTTCTCTCTCAGATGTCATTTTTCTCCTGACCTTCTCTCTTTCTCTCGCTCTGATGTGACAGAAGTGACAGGTAAGAGAGATTGACGGTGCCGGGTAACGCGAACAGCGTCTGTGTTCACGCACGTTTCCCACAATCCTGCTGGGCTTTACACAGCAGGTCTACTACTGGTAGCTCCTACTGAATAAATAAACTTTATTGGGGCCATAAACAGGCTCAATAACAAACATATGAGTAAACATAGCTGACCCTTCATGAGTGCTTTGTAAATGAAAGAATGTGAACACACACAGACACACACACACACACACTTACCTAAATAATGAATATGGACATACTCTATGCTTCTATTTTTACAAAGCTAATTATAATGCCTACAGACAAACCCTACCCGTAAAATACAACTTTAAAAAACATAATTTAATTAGTTTCATTTTTTTAAATAAACCCAAAGGGAGATTTTATTAGATTGATCAAACTTCTGAGGACAATTTTGTCCACAAAGGTAGGTTAAACACACACACACAAGCTTGTTTTACTATTTTTGTGAGAACATTTTATTTTTCCTGGTACAAAAATGTCATTGTTTTTGTACCCGGCTAATGATATTTTATATTCCCTAACCTTAAGTCTGAGGTGTTGAGCAGTGCGGGGAAAACAAACCTCACTACTGAGGGCCACATTAACAGACTGCTGATAAACACACACCTTAGCAGACCACACAGGCACACACATACACACACACTGGGCTGTGCTGAATGATGAGGATTAGCAGGAAAAAGAGAAGAGGTAGATGTTAAGAACTTGTGATGATGGATGCACACACAGATCCATTCACAACAGCCTTGTGTGTGTGTGTGCGCGTGTGCAACGTTTATATCTGAACACTTACATAAATTCTCCTCTGAATTAATCTCAGTTTGATGTAGCTGCAAAAAACGAGTCAAAAGAGATTCAATTATTTACGATGATGAAGGTTCGGCTGGAAAAGTGCAACGTGTATGAGAGAGAATGTATTTAACAAGCAATGGCTGATTTATTTTTCATAAAATACTTGGAATATTTCAGCTCCTCTTCTTATTTTACCCGACACCACAGACACATACAGATGCATATACACACAGTGGTTAAACTTTTTCTGTTTTGACCATTTACTGGGAGATGAATATAAAAAAGCGCCTGAAACTCATAAGTTATTATCTTTTTCCTTTTCCAACAAATAGCCAGTGAAACGGGATGCTTAACCTCCAGAAAATGTTGACTTCGGGAGATCATATTAAATATCATATCAACTTTGTTATTATTTAATTTCATAGCAAATTTTAAATTAATTCTAATCTATTGAATCTGGGACGTCTTTAAAAAAGACATGTAATGGGACACAAAAGTACATTATCAAATTGACCAAAGTGGGAAGTATAGAGAGAAGCAGGATAAGTTAAAACAACAACTGCTCTACATGAGATGGAGTCAGTCTGTCAGTGTCTCTGTTACACAGGAAATCACTGTGGCAGGATGGGTAATGTGACCTGAGTGACAAGAGAAAATGAATTATGGGTAATAAAATGTGGTAAAATAAGGAAGGGAGGAGAAAGAAAGGAAACAACAAACAAATAAACAACACAGCCTCCTCCTTCAGAATGGACAATAGGACTAAATTTGAGAGAGGATGGTCAGCAGCACAGAGGAAGAGGACAAAGGCAACAAATTTGTTGACAAATCTTCCCTCTAACTTTTGTTCCTGCTGAGAAAAACCTTGTTCTATTGGTTGAAGCCTTCAGCCAACTGTTTATAGAGGCTGCTGGCCAGATACAATAAATATAACAAGAAAGCTTAAAAAACTTTCAGCTTGATCCCCAAAACAAAAAAATCAAACGCTTCTTTATATATAAAGTGAACAATTTAAGATTTGCGGTTTGAGAAAAAAGTTACTGTAACACACACACACGGTTTAGCAACTTGTTTTGTGAGTTTCACACTTTCTGGTGTCTCAGCAAGTTTTAAGCTAGTTCATGAAGCAACACTGCCAATGTAAATGACAGCTCATTTTCATATGATGTGCATGCAACAGGCTTTTCTTTGTTTTCATTGTCTGTGAATTGAGAGTTACGTTCATACATTTTAAGTGCTCTATGATTTGGAGAATGGATATTCTCCCTGAAGGAAAGGCGCAGTTGATCTTCAACACACACACACACACACACTCAGACACACATACACACGTGCACAAAACATTCTTACCTTTGCATTTTCACAGCAAGCACATACGTGTGCACACCCACCACCCACACAAATGCATGCTTAGGTAATAAGCTTCTTTATCTTTTTTTATGAGCAAACTTATCAGCCTTTGTGACAAAGGTGGATCCAATTATTTAATTTGTGAGAGTATTTTTTCAAACTGCCTATTATAGCAAATCACTAAAGGTAAATCAAGGACACATTTTAAACACAGTTTATGGTGTAACATGCTCTAGTTGAGCTGCAAGGTTGCGTTCATGCTGTTGACAGACTGATTGAATTTAATTATTTTGCCTGACTCGTCAGGTTTTGTTTTGTTGTGTCTGCCAGTCTGTTGGGACTAATAGCCCTTGTAGAGGTGCTGTGAGAGACACGTTGCACAAAATTAATTAAAAGTAATTTCTAGTAAAACTATTTAATTGTAATATAAACAATATACTTAAGAAGCAAATGTGATGTTTAGAGAATGCAAACTTGTTATTTATGCTTAAAAACAAACAAACAAAAAATGCTAATAAATGATGAAAAATAGACTTAATTAGAAATAGATTCTCAGTCTTAGTATCTTGTTGTCTTTTGTCTTTCAAGTAAATGTATCTTTATTTGAGGGAGTTTTCAATATTTCAACTAAAAAACAAGAACAAGAGGTAAATTATGTTTAGATTTTTTTATTTTAAATAAATTGATAAATATATATATTAGCATGTTAATGTTGCATCTTAACTAAATATTTTTCATATATTTGCAGGGTAACATTCAGTCACACTTCTCTGTCACCGGTTGATTCCTCTTTAAAATCTGTGTGAACCGATAGACACAGCTGAATGTTTCCTTTCTAATCTTCTCTCGTCTCTCTTTATTCTGTGCCTTTATCCTTCATTCCCTGCGAGAACTGTCAAAATCAAATGGGCAACTCAAGGCTCCTCTGACGATTCTGAATTAGATATGGCAGGTTGTTAAACCAAATCGTCTGAGCATGAAGAATTGCCCAAACCAACAGAGTTTGTGTCTGAAATCTGATATGACTGAAGATTTTCACATTCGACCTCCATGACGGTTATATGTCATGGCTCTCAAGAGGAAGTCTGGAGCCGTCCGTGAAGTCTGTTCATCTTCAGGCTCTTCATCTGTTGTGTCTCAGGGTTTCTGGATGCTTTTTTAACCCTCATGTTATGTTGAGGTTGACTTTAATGTTTTGGGTCCCAGAAACCCTAATGTTGTATGTCTAAAAATAATAACAGGAAAATTAACCTCTTATTTTACATTCTGTTTTAATAGGTTCCTCAGACCTATTTAAAACCCAGAAGGCAGATATTATTGAAGCACTGTTGCTCTATTTTATCACAAAATGTGACTGGTGTCTGATATAGTAACATTGTGTTTGCGAGCAAAAACACACATAATAATGTAAACAATGTCAAATAAACATGCATAACTGTACCTCTACAGTGTGTAGACCAGTCAGTGAATGATCATTTGTGATTTAAAACGCAAACAGTGCTTGTGAGTTTGTTAAAAAGAAATTAGAAAGGCAAAGAGAGTTTTAATATAAGAAAAATCTATTAGCACTTTTATTGCATTGCATTTGTGTGTAAATGTGTATGTACGATTGTTTCTTACTATGCATTGGCAATGTAAAGCAACTTTTTAACCTATTAAAGCCTATTAAAGCTATTTGAATCTTGAGAGAGAGAGAGACTCTTGTTAGTGTTGTGATAAAGTCCATGCTGACAAGCTGTCGTTTAGCTTTCCTGTCATCCTGTTTTCAGTGTTCGGCGCACCTCATTCATCCACTACCCCAAGGGTCACAGGTCATTCTACTTTACCGCTCCAAGCCAGAGGTCAGAGGTCAACATCTCTTTTCAGCATGCTACACGACACTGTAGACAAGCTCGTGATAACAACATGATCCAGATGTGGAGAGATGAAGAGAGAGGGGAGAGTTAATGTCTGGTACGTTTCGAAAGCATCCCAGTGGGGTAGACAGAACCCCTAAGATGGGACCTTTGGTGTAGGCATGGTAACCGCCATGGAAACAGAATGTGGGCGGAGTCACAGGGGGTGTCGGGTGAGAAATCGGCTCCATAGCTAATGAGCAGCTGCTGGCAGTTTCTCTGCAGGACAGCAGACAGGCAAAAACAATATTTCAAACTCTTTCAAATGAAATAATATGATAACAAAGACTCCTGGGGCAATGTGTGTGTTCTGGAACGTGTTTGGACAGGGGGTGCGACTCCTCCCTGTGAATAATCACACACACACACACACACACACTGCTTTCATACCTCTTTCACCACAGCAGAATGTGTGTGTTAGGGCTGTCCCTCTTTCAGAAGTGTAATTAATCTGAACTTCATCATAATCTAGTGTGTGATCTGGCAGGAGAGAAAAATACTCGTCATCTCTTAAAACACACGCACACACTCATGCAGGAGCATTTTGAACTCAGATGCAAATTTAAACATTCTGACACTTCATCAGTTTCTCATTACACACTCTTTCTAGTTTTCTTTCAAACACCCACTCTCTTCCTGAGTGTTTTCGGTGGTTTTTCTACTCATTTTTTGGCATCTTTTCTCTCACGAGGGCAACTTGACAATCCGGTGTGTGCCAAAAACAAGAGAGGGAGAGTTCTGCCGCATTCATCTATGATAATTAAAAGTCATAAATCTATGAGATTTTTTGGCTTTAGGCCTTAAGACCTGATGTTCTTCAAAGGAACACGGAGACAAACCTCAAACACTGATGACACACACACACAGTAGACTATTGATTTTAAAGACTACACACACTCTCTTTGAAGTCTAAAAGATGTGGTGCCATAATGGAAAAAGGAGGTTCATCCTACAAAAATGGACGCCATTTGTATCTCTCAAAAACATATATATATATAATGACTTTAACAATGGCTTTAAAATAACTATATATATATATATATGAAGACAACTTTTACATGTTAACATTAACATTATTCCGAACACATAAAAGAAAGGCAACATCTTTTACCTTTTTTTAAATTTTAATTCTTTATCTCTATATCTCATTAGTCTATATCTTAATAATGTCATCCAGGGGTCTATAAAGAACATGAAAAAATAAATTTACTTTATATTAAAAATAAGTTAGCTTGAGATGGCACAATGCAATTTATTAACATTTAAATGCATGGTTTTGGATAGAATGTCTCATTTCTTCGCAACAGTTATCTAAAAACCTGCATGTCCGACAGGAATAGGCACCAACCTAATAGAAAGAGTTCAAATGTGTATTTTGTATGTTTGATGCCATGCCCCTCCAGCCTGCCCCCCCCCCACACAAACTGTAGGGTGTGAAATTCTCAAACTGTCTGTCATGGAGAGAGAGAGGAGGGAGGGGTACAGAAGTGAAGAAGCAAAGCTCAAAGACAGGGCCTCATTGTTTACATGAGGGCACCAGGGTCGAACTGACGTGCGCATTCATCTTTAATGTTCACAGTTAAAATATGAACCTGCACAAACTGTGTTGACAGACACCCACATACCTTTTCTCTCTCTCGCCCTTTCTTTCTCACTTCACACTTGCATTGCAATTCTGCACGTTAGACTGTAAGATTACAGACGTCTACGGGTTGGAAGAAGTCAAAAGACATGATAAATAGAGAGAGGGAAAGAGCAACAGAGTTTAAAAAACAAAATAAATAATGTCTCCCAATGTCATTCCCTTTAGAAGACAGCACTTTGAAACATGCGCTAAATGTTAATTCATCAATATAAACATATTTCAAGGCAGGTACATAAGTATCATTTTTCTGAAGTCTCTGTGCGTGTGCGTGAGAGAGATTGAACAAGCTAGTATTGTTCAGTCATACGTAAACAAATATGCAGTCAAGTATAGTGGCAATGAGAAAATGTGAACTGTCAGTGCACTATACAAATGAATTTAATCTATAATACAAAACAGACTGAATAGATAGGCCTAGATACGCTTCTGAATAGAAAGAGGAACATTGAAGCTTTGTGAGGATTCTTCCTCTTGAAAAAGTCATTTTTTTGTTTACTGTTTGTGCTCAACATTGTAAAATGTAACTGCTTTCCTAATCTCACATATCATAAAGAATGAAAATCTTTTAAGATTCATTGTACTATGACAATGTACTGCAATGTTAAGAACTCTTAACTTATTTCCCAGTAAAACAAAGACAATTTATTAAAACTACGGCACAAAAATTACTCATTCTAAACTTACACAGCTTTCTGATTAATACAATACAGAGGAACACATTTGAACACATGATATATATATACATGTAGATGTATGTTAAACACCTATATGTGCTCTGTATAGTCTTTAGAAAAACCATAACATTAGGAAAGAGAAATGATAACTAAATAAATATTTGAATAGCAATCAGGGTTGTACCTTACATCTTCCACCAAGTAATATAGACCTTAGTAGACTTAGTAGGCTGTTTATGATTGCCAAGCAACATACCTGGCTAACAATTTAGCCTGTAAGAACATTTCCCTAACATTTCCATTAAGTAACAAAAACGTTAAAAATGTTAGTTTGAATGTTCTAGGAATGTTCAAAATTTTCATAAGAACATTATTCAAACATTTCTAAATTATGTAATGTTCCACTAACAAATTAATAATAATATTTTTTATATATATGATATATTTGATATACATAACATAAAAAGTTTTACTTACGTTACTGCAAAAATGTTTTTGATACCTTTGAGAGAACTTTTCTTTAACAGAACAAAACTATCTGTTTAACAATCAGCATTTTGACACAGGCCTCATGCAGCAATTAACACCCCACTGAGCCCAAAAGAAACCCCATTAATACCCCCAGAACAACAGAAGGTGTGCAGTGTGTCTGACAGACCACAGGCTTCTGTATCTGTCTGCTGTGCTCTTCTACAAAAGTCTCTTTGTTGTCAATTTTTAATTGGCTGTATAGAGATTAAATAAATTATTAATGTATTTATTAATAATGATTATTAATAAATTATTATTATTATGTTTAATTATATAGTAGAACAGTAAAAATGGTTTTCTACAGAATCATAGAGCTTTAAAAGGTTAATTACTGTATTAATTCTGGTAAAATTGATATCACTACCATAGCTACATAACATATGCAGTTACACTGGCTCTTGCTGTCACAGCTTTAAAACATTTAATAAGTATATTTGTAAACACTGAGATTAATATTTATT
>JAZGTJ010014584.1:0-14030 GCA_036877575.1 Botia almorhae
ACAGAGAGAGAAAGACAGAGAGACAGAGACAGAGAGAGAGAGACAGAGAGAGATAGAGGAGAGAGAAAGATAGAGAGAGAGATATAGAGGAAAGAGAGAGAGAGAGAGAGAGAGAGAGCGAGAGAGCATTAGTGGGTGCCAGAGATGTTTCTACTTCTCTATTTTTAAACAAATTAACTGATTCAACTCCTAAGAAAATCTAGCTGATAGAATAAGTTTATTTTTAAATAAAGTTTTATATTCACTATATGCAAATGACCTTTGAAGATTTTACTTGTTTCTTCCTGACCTGGAAACAATGATTTATGTTTTGTTTTACAACCATGTGATTTGTAATAGTGTAATATTTATGCTAAAATATTATTATTTTTAGTGTAACATGCTATTCACCATATAGAGCTGCTTCCACATAGCGCCCCAGTCTCTCAAGGTCATCGTCATCTCGGTAATGACCGAGTCCTCTGTGGGGATGACCGTCTCGAACTGTCTGCAAGGCAAGACACACAAACACACATTCGTGAACCAGGATGAAGAGTGAACTCACGTGACCCTGTGCAGTAACACACATTTAAAGGGACGTGTGCACAAATAAACCTGCAGTGGCTCATGGGAAATTGAAGGACTGTGTCACTTTAGGGGACCGGGCCTGTCATTTTACCTCAGCAGCTTCCTGTCGCTCTGTATATTCAAGGGCACACATGACAGGTCAAAGGTGAGATTCCTGAGATTGACCCCATGACCTTTACCATGTGACTGCCACTACATGTATGTACTGTTGATCTTCTTAAATCTTTATGTTCTACATTTGGGCCGAATGCAGTGATAGGACGTCCTACTTGCCTGTCAAACTATGCATTTGCACACTATTGGAGGAGGCGTGGCTTGGGGAGAGCGCTCTGAACGGAGGGCGGGATCTTATGTTTTCAAAGCTAGCTTGCTATTGCTAGCCTCTCCGAAATGACGAAATGTTTGTTTTTCAAATAAATGCCACCGGTTCGATGTTTTGTAATATAACGCAATGGTAGTCGTACACTGACATAAACATGCAAACCAAACAAACACGCATTCTACACTGAGAAATTGTCATAACATAAACAGCAAATACACTGTTCTTATTTTCCATTACAACAGCAGTTTCAGGTCAGAAGCCTCTTACCCTTTATTCTTGATGTGGACATTCTTCAGGTGAATGTAGGAGCTTGGGAAAATTCCCTGAGGAAAAAAGACACAAAGTGCTTTTTTAAAAAAAACATTACCGCATAAAAAATACAGGAAAGTAAACAAACACGCACCATCTGCATGTAAACGTGCGGGCAAAGCAGATGGTGTTACAAACAAAGGAACATTCGGTTGTACAAGACAAGCTGAATTTTTGCATGGTTACAATAAAAAATTCAAAAGCAACAGATTTTGCTCACCTTTACGTTAGGATTCTTCGTGATGAAACCTCTGTACCAGCCTTAAAGGCACACAATGACATTTGAAGTAAGTCTCGCTTCATTTTCTCTTCAGATTTCAGCCCATTTACATTTTCATTTGAATCAAGTACCGAATGCGATTGAAAATCAACACGCTTCCATTACATATTCGAATCAAAATTCAGGAAGTCATACTGTAAGTAAACAATGTTGGTTTATATGAATGTTTCCAGAAAAATACAATAAAAGCCATCTACTGTACAAGGGCTGTACTGTGTGGTCTCAATATATACATTTAGTGGGGGAGCTACTGTAAGCCGAGGAACAGTATACAGAGATGATCAGCTTTCAGGTTTGGCCTGAATGAGCAGCTACCTTCACATTTCTCCAGAATCTGCACTGTGTCGCCGATCTCCAGGGGTAGTCCGTGCTGTACCGTTCCTCGAAAATTCGCCAGCACTGGAAAAACAGAGGCACACAATGACTTTGGAACATCACTTCAAATACTGCCATACATGAAAATGGCAAATCTGTCAGTCTTGATAAAACTTTACTGTAATATATCTTTAATTTGGTCCAGTGGTCAAATATTTACTACGGTAAAATGAACCACATTTTCTTTTCCTTTTCATTGTTAATATTTTAACACGTTAGCCAGTCAGTCAACTCACACGCGCCACATTTCCTCCTTAAAACCGGGACTGGAAAAACAAACATATAATGCTTAGATCTGCACTTCTGCCAATATCTCGTTCGTCTTGTAAATAAACCCGCGTCACCTCCTCAGGCGCGAGTTACATAACGAATGCGAAATCTCTCCGCAGGACAGGAAGAACACAGCGGCTGACTCTACCACCGGCTTTCAGCTTCCAGCTTCTCTGCCGCGCTAATTGGGAAGCGCTCGTTTGCATATCAAGGGGCTTAGGAAACATTTTGACACAAAATAAATAAATAAACTTTTATGTTTAAACGTGAGCCGTGCAGAAGCCCGAGAGTCTGGCGCCGCCGGAGGTTAAGCGGGCGAACCAATCGGCCATGTCAGCTTTAACTCGCTGCCTGTCAGTGACGCGCTTCCAAACAAAAATTCTGCATGTGTTGCACAGAATATACAGGAAATTTATTATAACCAATATCTCAGAGTGATTGTAAATAGCTTGTTATTAACGCAATACTTGCATTAATATAACCCAATATTGCTGTTTTATAAAGGCAATACGGAATTAATGTTCACTAAATAGTGTTATTAATAATTATCAAAATAAACAATTCCTCTGCTGAGTAATTTAGTTTATTATCCTGCAGGCTGTGTATGGTTGCCAAGCAACAACGCCATGTTGAACATCATATACAGTTCATCTGTTGTGCAGTCATAGGTGGTTATATAGATACTCTACAGCTTTGGCTCATCCAATCAGAATTGAGAGTCTATATTTGTTTTATTAATACTGGTGCTTGCCCCAGGCAAACGAAAAACAGGCAAAACACAGCCACCCAAAACACCCTAGCAACTGCACAGCAATGCATAAAAAAACTCCTTCTACACCACCTAAAAATTGCGTTGCCAGAAAACGCACCTCTCGCATTTTCCTCACAAACTGCAAAAGTCGACAGAGGAGCAACAACTGTTACCAAGCGATAAACCGAATATTAACGCAGACCCTTATTTATTACCTTCATTTGAACCCCAGCCACCATCTCTGTGAACGCACCAATGGGTGTCACAAAGGCTCTGTTGTAATAGACTAGCAAACCGGCTCGAGCTGTGCGCTTGTGCTAAACACTTTCCCACGGTCCTGCTGTCAGTTCAGCGGACACACACTGCTGCTTGGCAGCGAGACAGGGAAACCAGAGACCCATCTCACATAACCTTTACCAGGTGCAAAGAGCCATTTGGACCCCATAACGGGTTCTTCCTGTGACCAAATCGCGTGGCTATGCACCTCGGCCACAGCACATTTTGAGTGCGACTGTACGGTGTAAAACCTATTTTCTTGCTTCTGTAGTAATTTGGCTGCTGTTGGACATCCAGGCATATTGGAAAAGGTTAACGTGATATTAACGCGACCACATTTTAAGACTTTTAGCCCGTTATTCTGTTTTATTGCGTGGCTCTCTGCAATACTGGAATCTGATTGGTCAACTGCTGCATTCCGTGAGGAAATATATTTGCATAACGGCCGCTACATTTGTATAATTGACCGTTGTCACTGGAAACTGATTTCCTGTAGCTGCGCTGGTGCCATGTTCCTCTTAGCACTCTTTTTTTCTTCAGATAATTAAATAGTTTCAACTCGAATCAATATTTCATGCCTTTTTACATATTTATTTTATACACTGCCATATAATAAGCCGGATAACGTACAGTTATTATCGCAGATTTACACGAGACCCCTTCTCGACATTAAATAATAATAAAGCAGCGAGGTCTCGTTCTTAAGGCCTAATTTAAACACTCTGTGGTTGTTTATGGTGACATATTGCTGGCTGAAACACTAACACTGCTACCGTATTTGGTCCACATTCTGGGCGCTCATTATTTGCATCGCTCTGGTTGCTAGGACACGTTCCTCTGTGCTGTAAGCAAAGGTTACCCGCAGTAATATTTTGTTTCCCAGAGCTTGTGATGTACTGTAAGAACAGACGGTTGCAATTAAAAATGCAGTCCCTGAAGTCTTAAGTTATAGGTATGAAATACTTGCAAATATGGTCTGTAAATATGATGCATAAATGTATGAATAATGCCTCATACTGTACCCTCTAACCAGCTGTATGTCAGCCGAAATAACTGTAACCAGTTTGTACATTGTCTGAAAATAAATAATGATAACATGTGAGTCATTAGGGTGTGGGTGGTTGCTAGGCGATTGACTCCGAGTGTTTTTAGCACATTGCTATGCAGTTGCTAAGTGGTGTTCTGGGTGGTTGCTAAGGTGTTCCTAGGCGATTCATTAATGGCCAAGATCAAAAGAATTTATACCCATTGGTCTCTATAATATTTTGGTCCCTAGAAATGGCTTGTTTTTATTCAAATTTAAATCTGATCACTTGGAAAATAGTAGCACACGACAATCTGCTACACACCAGTGCCTCTCTATCGCCATCTCTGTGTGAAACATAAAATTGCAATTTATCTGCAGTTATTTTCCTACAGCTGCAATCTGTAAATCTCTGCCTCTCTGTCGCCATCTATGCTTAAAACATAAAATTGCAGGTTACTTTACATACTTTACATTGTTTGTTGAATTTAAAAGAAGCCAAATTGACATTTTCCAGGAAATGAATCAGACAGCCAAAATCATAATTTCTATAAAATGATAAATACTGCACTGTTATGTATGTGCTCAAAGATTTTTGTTGATTTTTAACCAAACGTTATAGAAAACAGAATGCAGCTTTTACGGGTAAATGGAAATATCACTACAATCTGAAGCTTTGGGGGGTGAGTTCTCTTTCTGTGTTCTCTTTTAAGATGAGATCATAAAACGGAAAGTATGAACGCTTCAGTTATAAACACCTTTCTAACAAAGCTACGTTTACAGAAAAGCGTTTCAGAATCTTAGCAGGTCTGAATGCACGATCGCTTACTGCATTTTACATTTCCTAATGCATTCGCTGCAAATGTCATTTATCCCTGTTGTCAGATACACTAGATGTCTGATGTTAGTGTGTTAAACCAGCAGCAGGATCCCCGTAGACAGTCAGAAGATCTCCGAGCGCACAGATATCTGTCTGCTTGTCAGGGTGATGGATGGCTGCGCTCACTAACCTCTCTCTGCTATTGGTTCTTGACGCTAGCTGTGATGTTGCACCGAGCTTCCCGAGAGGACGACAGCGGCCGAAGGCGGAGCTTGAACGGAGACGCTTTTGATACGCAGAAATACTAACAGAACGGTGCTAATGACAGCGATTTTCGTATGACAAACTCCTGGCAGGTCTGGGATCAGTTCTGGCATCTTGCTTATAGTGGGTGAGGTTGGGGTCGCAAAAGGTAGAGTCGGCATTTGTGTAAGAAGCCGAACAGGAAGTAGGCAAGTACACTGAGTGGGCGGCACATGGCAAAGGCAGTGAGGTTGAATGTTGCCCTTCTGGTAACTGTTATGTTCTGCATTATGTAAGAGGAGAACATGCCCACTGAAAGCATGTCATAATAACCGGGCCTGCGTGCTATGAGAATTTAAATGAGCATCATTTATATAATTCTTTAATATCACACTGTGTGTGGCACTAGCAGAATCTGCATGTGTTTGTTGGGGCTAGTTGGCGTGGCAACACCGCCTCACGAGGTTGGGGGGCAGGGCTAGCTGTTTGTCCAAACAATGTAAGGTGAAGAGGGGGAGGGAGGCTTAAATTAGCATAATTTTCCCCCATATTTCATAGTGGGGCTGTTACGCTATCAGATTGCCATCGATTATCATAACCAATTGAACCCATTGTGGCGCTTAAGGCAAAATGCAATGAGCGCAATAGCGCCACCTACTGTGTTGAGCATTAACCAGATACCGCCAGTATCAATAATCATGGTTATTGATATCAAGGTTATTGTGAATACAGGTATGTTGCGACACCAATATTTCATAGATGATATTAGACCCTCTGTGGGGGGCTTAAGCTATGCGATCTCTCCTCACGATCGGCTACGTTTAGTTTTAATCCTCGGATTATCAGTCATTTAAAACTTTCAGCTTTGTTACGCTGAATATTATCTTCCCTCTGGTCAGACGTGGGCCTGTCTGTAGGCGACACAAGGCACAGACGCTGCCCTACGCAGATGAACACTCAATTTCTCACTGTTACCCAAACGCTTTCCGCGCAACCCCAAAATAAAATGTATGCTGACAAACCGATGCCGTTTTAATGTTTATTAAACTTTAAGATCAGGTACGGGGTGGAATCTTGGAATCACCCCTGGCAGAGTTCTGCAGATTTTCTCATTTAATGTGAAAAGTATGCAGATTTCACACGGGCCTAGTGAGTAAAAGGCCATTTATGGGAATTCAAATGTGAAAACATTTTGGCTTCCATTTACTTCATTACAAGCCCTGTTTGAACTCAATCTCCAAGTTAACGCTTTTAATCTACCTTGGGAAAAATTACAAGACGCATGTAAAAGAACTAGACAAACACACACAACCCCAACTTATAAAACCGAGTTTCATTTTTAAATACCTCTTCAGGTCTGTTTAATCACAGCGAGCGTTAGCAGACACGACCGTCCAAAAATGGGTCAGACAGTCTTTAAAAGACAAACATTTGTAATGAACATTAAATATCAGAAGTAACGCCAGGCATGGCAACGTTTTCATTTTTAGTTCTGGCTTTTGTGTGCAGTAATGAGAATATTATGAGTTCTGATATTAGATATCCCACATACATTGTTTTGTTTTGTTCGTTCCCAAAGCGAAACGTCTCTCTATATTAACGCATTATTTGCATATAAAATGGTGCCGCTACAGTTTCAGAATAATAAAACGCCATCTGTGACAAATCGCACAAAACAGATACATGCCATTATGGCACGCACAGAGAATAGTTCGATTAGCAAATTAATTCTGTTAGCAATCTACTGTGCAAGATTAGTAGAAGGAAATTAGAAAAAAGGAATTACATCTCCACGACATCTCTGCTTCTCAGATTTATCTCATAAAATAAAGACCCCAGTAATCCCACGCTAGTAATTTCTGGAGTCTCAGTTTTCTACCCAACCTTGCGGAATCGATTCAGACACGTCAGATGTTTCACCTTTTCAGAATGTAATAAAACAGAAGCCTCGCTCCATATTTTCTGACACTTAAATCGAATCGCCTGTGCTTCTAAATAAGTCTGCGGTCTGTGACATCACTGAAGCCTGAACCCAGCTAACGGGGAACGCTCCCAGAACATTGGCTATCGTTCTCTTAAAGTTCTCTCTAGATGTTTAAAAAAAACATTCTTGTAGAAACATTAGCAGAACATTTTTCTAATGTTCAAAATTGCAATCAAAAATGCAATTTTTTACTGGAATGTTTTTAAATGCTGCAGAATTTAAAAACAAAATCAATAACGTTCTTATAACCAAGCAATAACATTAATGCAACATTAATGTCTAAAAAACTGGAGAATGTTCCTGAAGCTTTCAAATAACGTTTTTGGTACCAACATTCTTTCTTAGAACACAAAATTGTCAGCTGGGAGATCAGAGGGGAGTGTCGTGTAGCTGTTCTCTGTGGAGCACAGGATGGACCGAACACCCAGAGAAATAACCAAGCTGTGTTCTGGGAATCATTTGGGAATCATTTGGGAATCATTGCTTTATCCAACGTTCCAGAATAAAAAATACTGTATTTGACATCTTGAAAATGTCGAGTACGAGACACATTTCAGAACCACGTTATCGTTTGAGCGTCGTCAATCTGATCGACGGTTCGAGAAAGGAAAACGTCTCTCAGCGCTTGTGTTTTAAAAAAAATACAAATAGGGAACAGAAGGCACAGTCGACGGCATTTATTAAACGGGCTTTTTAATGGTTTCTCAAATTCTGTGCCGGGATTGTTGCCGTTTCTCTAAATGTCTCCGATTGCTCTCTGACAAAACACAGACTCCCCCTGAAGGTTCTCCTGACTGAGCATCATTAGCATCTAATTGACTGCATGGGAGAAATATGATCCCGTTGGCAATATGAAAGTCTGAAAGACAATGTTTCCCCTTCAGTGTGACTCCAGAAGGGCGCTTATAGAATCAGCTCACACAAAAATAGGCTGCATTAAACTATATTTGTGCACTGTATTTTTATGCGTTCTTAAGACTGTGTCTAAAGAGGCCATTAGTTACAAAACAAACGTCCCCTCTGTTGTCGCTGTCAATCACAGTTTTAAACATGATACTTTACGATCCTTAAACTCTTAATACTGCGTTTCAAAAATGAACAACAATCCACATGAAAACTTTAATGAATACTCGGAGCTGTGACAAAGCAGTTTGCACGTGTGCTCTGGACACACTGAGCTATGGTGCCCATGCACACGATGCAGGTTCGAATCCAGCCTGCGTCACATCCTGCTCACATTCCCTCCCCTAAATTTTGCTGCCTATCTACTTTGTTTAACAGTTACCCGTCTGTGTCCACACTATCAATAGAAAACAATACAAAATGACAGCTACATCATCCCCTACAGAACAAGCATGAATTTCACTTATGTCCAAAAAAACACAGAAAATGCTCCAAAACCACACGTTTCAAATTTGATCCCATTTTCACACGTGAAATTCACACAGACACGTGTAAAAACATCACATGTGAAATTCATGTGTCTTTTCTGTAAGCAATGGCTTTCGCCGTTTTATGAACTCTTGAGGTCTTACTGTTCTTGTCAGGACCGGTAAAATCCTTCAGCAAGAAAAACAAACCACGTGCAACTTTTGAAACCTGTGAAAGTAAATTCAGCAGACTATCAGCGTGGTCGCTGTGATAAACAGCAGACAGGGTCTGACAGATGGTAGCAAGCAGAAAGGCCGCAGTTTGCCCTTATCAAACCCTTCCCACACAGACAGCCACGCTCGGCGTGCATTCTGACAGCGAACCAATGAGTGCAACTGTTCAAGTCGCGCCGTAACTACCTGACAGGCAGGTTACAGTCCCAGCACCCACGGTCACTCAGCCTCAGTTTCATATGATCAAAGATCGTGACATGATTGAGTTCAGCCTGAATGCAGGCTGTGTTAATGGGAGGAAAGGTAAAATTAGAGGACAGGTTCGATGAATTGTAAATGTATCAATTAGCATTTGTCAATATGTGATGCTCTCTTGGTTTATGCGCATATGTGGACTTCATAAATCACATTAAATACAATACGCTCTCTCTCTCGCTATATATACATATATACACATATGTGTGTGTGTAAATATATATATATATTATATATATATATATAGTTCATATATATATAGTTCAAACGTTTGTTAAAAATGAAACCTCTGCCATTATTTACTCTGCCTCATGTCATTCCAAACTTGTAGGCTTTAATTTTTACCTTAAAACATAAATCAAGTGACAATGCCCGTCAAGCCAATAAAAATGGACAAAAAAACAACAAAAACAATCACAGAATTGTGCTACATTCAATGATTATGTAAGACCACATTTCTCTTCTGCCGATCTGTCCCGCCAACGTTGGCATCCAAAATTCAAAATTGGTACAGCTCGTCACTGACGTTCTTGCACGTGTGGTAGCTGCCTAATCATTTCTAACTGTTCCATTACAAAAATAACAACATGGCTATGGAACGCCAGAATTCCCAATTTTGGGTGAACTATCCCTTTAAACCCATGAGATAAATTAAAAGAAAGCTCTGACCACCAAAAGCTCAGTCTGAAATGTCTGGGGATTTGTGTTCCTGGAAAGGCCACACGAAAATGAATCAAATATCGGCGTGTTTGTTTCTTTTTGCTGTCGCCTGGAGGGTGCAAGGAATTATGGGAGCGAGTACAATCTAAAGGGACGCTGGAGAACAGGACGCACTGCGAGTCTATTGTACCAAAAAAATACAGCCCTGGAGATAGTTTTGGCAGTGATGCGCGTAGGTTGTTACTGAAGTGGTAACATTCAACAATGAGTGCTGCACACGTAAAAAAGAACCGCCGAGATGACCGTAACAATGAATCTTTACATTTTATACCCTGATTTTTTCAATGGCACTTTTACACCTTGATGCGACATGCAGAGTCATGAGAACTGAAAAAGTTGGATACGCTCCATAAACCTTTTACATTTTCCAATCTTTAACTCTTAAAACAAATGATGCTACAAGACACCACATCAGAACCATTTTTAGCTGTATGGTTCCGGATTTTTAACACCAGTGGAACCTTTCTGTTTCACAAAAGTTCTTTGCAGTGGAAAAGGTTTTTTGTAGCCTATAAAACAGTAAGAACGAAAAGGTTCTTTTAAGAACCTTTGACTAAAGGGGTTCTTTGGGGAACCAAAAATGGTTCTTTTATCGCATCACTGTAAAGAATCTTTTAAGAACCTTGATTTTTAAGATTGTGAGGGTGTTCCAGGCTTGCCTTACAGAATGATTTTGCAGTACAATTTGGCCTAAACAAGGTACCTTTGTAGCCAACATAATATTGCTTAACTTTCGGAAGAACCCTTATGTGGGCGGCTTGTCTATTATGCTCCAAAAATTGTGCCTACCCAGCTAACAGGGGAATGTTCTAAGAACGTTCTCTCAAAGTTTTCAAAAACTGACCTTGCAGTAACGTTACCATGAGGTTTTTGTAACATTACATATCACAGTGTTAAGTTGTTTATAAAATGTTTTAAGTTACAGAATTAACAATAATTGAATAACATTCTTATAACCAAGCAATAATGTTAATACGGCGCCTAAAAAAACGATGTTTCCTAAAATCCTAAAACTTTCAAAATAACTTTTTTTAACGTTTTTGTTACTTAATGGAAACATCAGGGAAACGTTCTTACAACCTAAAATTGTTAGCTGGGTGAGCAGGCAGCTGGGTTTTGAAACAGAGCTTATGTGTGCAACGGATCGGAGTCGGAATTCTGAACTCACACCAGCGTCTCACAGATCTAGCAGTTGACTGGGCCTCTGTTTGCTAATCTGTCAGTCTTATCTCTTCTCTCGAGTGGCAGCGTGCCTGGTGACCAGGGTACAGTAGGTGCCCAGTCAGCATGTGACAAAAGGAAGAGACTCATTTGTATGCCGAACGCGAACTCCCGTCATAAATCCAAGCTAAGATGTGTGAGAACAGGACATGATGATCCCACACTCATCGCATTCACTACTAAACAGTTTAACTGAGATACGCTTTTGACGCTGATGGGAAGCAGCGGTGAATGTTGTTAATTTTGCTCATTCTTTAGCAATCTGAAAAGACGTCACAGGATACGGATTAGGACTGGGTCACGGTGACCAACCAGTAAATAGCCCTAAAAATAAGTGACGATAACCAGTTTTAATCTAGATTTCTCATGCGCATTTATTGTTTTGATACTTTTAGCGAATGTGACTTTAGTACCACGCTGACAGCATGCCGTGCTTCAGCCCTCCTGGAAAAGTTGCGTCTTTAAATGAGTTCTCTTTAAAGCACCATGGCTACGACCAAACACAATTAGGCGGCTGTTTTTTGGCCATTGCGTCTGGCCTCGCACTGTTTTTCGAGCATCCTGCTATGGGAGCATTTTTCAGACATTCTGAGTCGAGATAAAAATAGTTTGAAAACATGTCTCAAGATCTTCGCATCCTGTGTCATTCCGTTGCGCTCCGGCTAGCAACTACAGCAGGCAAGACATGCATTTGATTGGTCAGGTGACCCTAAAACCGGCCAATCACACAGGCCCTCCTTAAAACCAATTAGTCAACTACAGTAGCTGATTATGACAACACTGTGTATAATTTTGTCTAATGCCGATGTGCATGTGGGAATCCAGAACGCAGAAGTTCTAAGTATTTGTGCTAGATAAGTGACATTAGCTTTCACTTTACCAATTAAATCTTTTGAAAATTATGGCATAATTACAAACCAATATGGGGCTGTCAAACTGTCTGTTGCCAGCTGCTTCCTGCAGGCTCCACGCGGTCGGTTCTCTCACTAGTCAATCAGAATCCAGATTCAGCCGGGACGACGTTGAATGTGATGTGATTTCAAGCAAAGTTTAACTGATACACTAAACTTCCCTCGGCAGTGTTTGAATCACTGCTTCCCTCCATGTGCAGTTTTGAAGGCACGTTCAATGGTCGAACCCCTGTTTTAAATGGCACTGCCTTTAATGATACATTTAGTATAAATAGCAGATGGTTCATTAAGCTGAATTTGTAACGAAGAGGAAAGAGAGGCCAAGATGTACATGCTTGTGCATGTGCATGCATGCATGCGTGTGTGTGTGTTTGCCATCGCGGCTGGACTCCATCCATATTTCATGACTGGTAAATTTCAGAAGCTGTGCACACTTTTCAAAGAGCAGCGCTGTATTATGCAGCCATTTTGCCATATTCCAGTGTAACATGCTGCTGTGCAATGGCCCCCAATTGGTGGACCATGACCCAAAAATGGGTCACACGTCTGTATTGCTGTTTGTAGCAAAATAATCAGGCTTCTAAAAGGAAACCAAAAATGTTTACTGTATTTCAGGTTTAGCTGCTGATGTCACAGGCTGCTGGTTCTATGAAACTTTTGGGGTATTTTGGCACAAATTCATCTGCCACTCGGTGAAGCTAGTTAAATTAGATGCCAGCGTGGACGGGCTGCGTGACATTTAAAGCCACAATCTGTAATATTCCCCTCTCTACCGCCATCTCTGTTTAAAACGTATGATTACAGGTTAATTTACATCATTTTTATTATGCATGTTTAAGTCAAATGAAGCCAAACTGACGCCAAATTTCCCGGGAAATCGGACCCAACAGCTCAAATTATAAATCATTATTGTAAACATTCCAATGTGAATTGGGTTTGGAGACCATTTTTATCGCTGATCTGTCATGTACTTGCTCAATATAACCGGATTTTGTTCATTTTTAACCTGAAAAGTTACGGTTTGCAGCTTTAAATCTAAAAAATACATGACAAACAACATTACAGGTTTCCTTGCAGTGAGGATAAACATGGTTTGTGCGAACCAACTTTCTAAATGAACAAATGGCCACACGTTTACGAAATTATATATACCTATAAGGACATATGTGAGAAGGTTTGCCAGCAGATTTTCATACTTGTATCTGAGTGACAGCTGTAAATTACAGTCAACGCACACAAAAATACAGTGTAAACTCCACTGCAGTGTTGCACTCATGAGTTCCTCCAGGTCTTATGCTACTAAACTGACTCTGTGTCTGTCTAACCATCAGCCAATGAGAGACGAGCAGCCCGGATTCCAGACACCTGCCAAAATTCATCGTTAAAACCATCAGCTGTCGGCACAACAAAATCATACAGAAAATACCAAAGTGATAACCTTGTCAAAATGCGACAATACTCATCATTGAGTCAACCTGGCGTGTGAATTGTGCTTTGCTTGTACTAAATACAAGCAATATTTCGTGTAATTTACAGTACGATTCGTTTAACAAATTTGTGCGAAAAGGGTGTGTGTAGACATACAAAGAAGATAAATACAGGTGAAATGAAAACATTTTAGTTGGAATAACGTGGAATGATATCAAATAAATAAAAACATAAGCGCCATTTAAACAATTTCAAATATATTATTATACATACGCTGGTGATATATCGAAAGAATAACGATAATTATTGTTTTTTTATAAAAAGAGAACTGTTGCGGTTTCTTAATGTGAACGTTCACAATCTGGTCAATAAATGAATTATCGTCTGTTATGAAGACAAAAGATCTTTGCTGCGGTTATTTCATCGTATTGCTGCATAAAAGCGCTTCCAAGATGACCATTGAAATCAATGAAGCAAAATAAAATAAATCATTCCAGTCGGGAAAAAACGCAGAAATAATTAAAAACACTTGATAGGCGTTATTTAATCTCTCGCTTTTAGATTTTCAAATGACACGACATTTCATATGCCATCGGCTGTATGTCAGATTATAGATGCCATGGCTCATTTTTGTTGCACCTGCATCGAACTACACCAGCGATAATAACTC